>OVBI01002620.1:0-18406 GCA_900406495.1 Sisymbrium altissimum | reverse complement strand
TATATATATATATATTTTTGTAAATAGAAATGAGTCGCATGTAGCCAAGTCTTTATGATCAAAGAAAAGCAAGCGTGTGTTGTGGTGATGAGTTGATACAGTTGCTGGTATACTACAACTCTGAGGTACGTATGATGTTCATAAATTGTTTTCTCTGCTGTTCTTTTTTTTAAAAACACAGCTGTTTATCATGATTTGTGATCCTTTATATCAGTTGGTTCCCATTGTTGCCTAAAAAAATGTGGATGCGATGTAATGATGTGTTTTGCAAGGGTACTGTTTCAGGGTCTTAGGATGGATTATATTGTCATATAATAAAAAAAGGGAGTTCGTCTGGTCTTTGTTTCTTTTTGGTTTGATTAAACATTGCTGATTCCGGTTTAGGAGAGATAACCCTGGTTTCTGTATGACAGTTCGATAAATCTTTCGACATTCTAGGCTATATTCTCGGGTGTTTCAAGATTATCAAGAATCTCTCTCAGCTGCTTAAATAGATTCTCAAGCTGAACTTCCTCGGTACTTGCTTCACCTTCAAAGAGCCTCCTCTGATTTAGCAACCTCAGGCTCTTATCAGTAAGAATGGTGATTGCTACACGATCTGGTAAGGTTGGTGGATCCGCACGGAGACCTTCAGCGACTCAAGCTCCGATGAAATCTCCATATGCGTTGATTGATGAACCAAGTGAAGAAGAGCAAACCAGGTCCAACCGGAGAAACTTCGACAACATGCAAACCCCGCCGGTGATGTTTCTCTCTCCTTCGGCTCGAGGACTTGTTGCTTACTCGGATTCCAATGACTCAGATATGGAAGAGACGGCAGCCAGAAGTCTCAATCATCTGAGATCCTCACATGAAGAACCAAATCCATCCATGGAAGAAGCCCCTATCAACTTGCCTCAGTCGAGCAGATCTGCATCCCTGAACTCTCCACTCTCAGTCGAGGTCAAGTCCGTCTCTCATGGTGTATCAACCTCGCCGGCGCCTATCAAAAGAACTCCTTCTAAAAGGAAAAGAAAGAAGTATGTGGTCGGACCCTCAAAATGACAGAAAAGAAGCTCACACAGAGCATCCAAGAAGAAAGAGAAAATTGTCACTGATATCTCCAGTGCTGAGGGTGAATTCACAGAGTCTGTGCAAATGCATGAGTTTGTACAAATTGGTGGAGCCACATACTTTTGCAAACCTAGCCCTGCAGTTTTCAAGGCAAGAAAGGTTAGTTTTGAGTCTTGTAACTTTAGGGAAAAAGACTAGTGGATCTTGCTGAGGAAAAAAAATGGAGATACCCTGAGTTAGTTAAACGAGGTGATCTGGAGCCAACTATTACTGATCTGCTGAGCTACTGCCCAACTGTGATTGCTGAATTCTACTCCCTTCTTCCTGGTGAAAGATCAATAGAATTTGATAATGGGGTCAAGGTTAATCTCCGAGGTCATGTGTATGAGTTCTCACCAAATCTTATCAATGAATACCTTGGCCTACCTCCACCAGTAAGGAGCATCTGTCTAAGCTTTTATCTGAAGGAGCTACAAAGAAGTGGAGAGAATTGACCACCAATTTTCTCTCCCCATGCTTTGCTGCCTTAGTGATGTTGGAATCTTACAATTAGATTCTTTCTACTCACAAGAATCACATTTCTCTTGAGAGGACTCGTCTCACCTACAAGCTCAATTATGGAATTCGCACAGACTTTGGGAAGCTTGTATACAGACATATTATGAATCTGGCAGTGTTACAACGGTATGACTCTCGCTGGCTTATCTTTCCGTGGATTTTGTTTGCAGCTCTACAAATGCAACACCCCATGCATAGCTCTGAAGGATGATGATGTCCTGATTCCAGCAGTGTTCTACCAGAAAGACTGTCGTAGTGGTGAAGCATTTCTCAAGCAAGCCAAAGCTCAGAATGCTCGGAAAGAGGCTTGAAACAGTGCCGATACCTCGGATCATCCAAATGTGTTACCGTTCGGAGTTATTCATCTACCTGTTCCTCATGATCAACCTGCAGACGCTTCAGCCACAATACGTTCTCTCAAGGATATGGCAGATGTTCTTAACACTATGCAGATTAGTTGATTGCTCATCTTCGAGGTATGTGGTTCTTTACCTTCTCACAAATACTGATTGTCTCATATTCTCACATTATTTTTGGCTTTATGCGCTCACAAGCAGGGGGAGAAAAGGATGACGACAGCACTGAAGAGGATGAGGATGATGACGACAGTATGGGGGAGTAAATGTCTAGGGTTTAGGGGGAGTAAATGTCTAGGGTGTAGGGGGAGTTTATTTTTTAGGGGGAGTATTTTCTAATACTTACTTTCGGTGTTTTGTGTTGAAACTCACAAGTTTTTTGTCATTTGGTTTTTGTTTCTCTTCAATTTGTGTTTTTGTAGAGCTCCTCAGCTTTTTGTTTTAAAGACGTTATCTCTGGATATTATTCAAATTCTATCGTACTTTAATGGCTGTTGATTGGATGTCCTATGTGTGCTGTTGCTTTGTGTTTTGTTTGTTTCAGGTACTTGCGAGACCCTCAAAGTCAAAAAGGGGGAGATTGAAGATGTAAGATGTGTTGAAGTAGTGACTGTGTCATTCAACAAGAATGATAATGAGAAGCTGGATTCTAGAAGGTTGGCATATGATGAATTCATGATCAGATAAAGATTCTTTCAACCGGATATGTGATAAGATAATCTAGATATGGGATCTAGGATGAGATCAAGAGTGATTACAATCTAATAGTGCATATTCTGAGAGAAGATCTAGGAGGAGATTCTCAAGGGATATTTTCTAAGATTGTGTGAATTTTTTTAGGGGGTTCGATTGAGTATAAATGTAAGCCCTGCTGCATTGTAAGTGTTTCACCAAAAAATATAAAGAGAGCTTTATCACTGGGTTAGAATTCTCAGAGAATTAGACTTAGAGAGTAAATGGGTTCTTGGATCGGACGATCTCGTAACATATTAGAGTAGTGTGGGTACGATATTTCGCACAGTGTATTTTCGGAAAATAAATCGATTGTTAGGTCCCAAAAGTTCTGGAAAGAGAAACCTACGAAAGATATTGAGAATTTTCCGCAAAAGTAAAGACGAACGAAAAAGTAAAGATTAACAAAAAAGAAAGATAGATATTATTTTTATTGTCAAATCCGAAAGTATGGGATTTCGTGTTATTCAAGTATGCCTTGAAGGCTGTACATTGATATGTATTTATACTAGACAACCCTAAACCTAAACTAGCCAAATTCCTGATGTGGGAGTTTATGTCTTCGCCTTTTCCACCGACTTCAAGGAATATTCGAGAATCTTCAGAAATTTTCCATCCAGCTCGGCATTTATCATTGGTCCAGCGATTTCTTCGGTTTGACTTAAGTTAACGCTTTGTCATTTTCGATGGAAAAAACCATCACGATACTCTCCGAAAACAACGCGAAGTACGATTAAAACATCGGGAAGTTTACGAAAAAAATCGATAAGCCTCCAAAATGAGATCTGCAAGCGACGAAAGGACCGATCAGCTCGGCAGAACTTCCTCATGGCAAGGAATTCTGAGCTAGACTTCAGGATGGAGGGTTTGTCACCCAGAATGCCGAACTGGTATGCATTGTGTCCATCCAGACAGGACGAGATCATCGGAGAAAGATCAGAAATTCCTTTCATTCAGTCAGCTCGGCATATTTGAAGGGATTTATGATCAATTAATGCATTCAGCTCGGCATTTGCTAGGGGAGAAGAAAATGCCGAGCTCGTTGCCAAGCTGATGGACAGACAGGACGAAATGCCTAGCTGGTTGCATGCCTAGAAGGATAAGAAGTTGCTGGGACTGGATGGTCAGCTCGGCATAGCATATGAGACCAGTCAGGCAGCTCGGCATTTTGGTTAAGAGGAATGATGCCGAGCTGGCTGCTATTCTGACTGGTTCCTTGCTACACTGATGGTCTGAATCACGACTTTTATCGGTGTTTTGAGAAAACTGCTTGAAAAACAGAACGATCAGCTGGGCTTATCAAAGGATGTCAGCCAGCTCGGCATTTCTGGCTGGAAAGAATGCCGAGCTGGTCACCTCTCCTCTTTTGGCCAAGTTGACTGCATCATGCTCTAAGAATCGCAACTTTTAACGGTTTTTCGGATAAACCGATCAGAAAACAGAACGATTAGCTGGGCATATCAAGGGATGTCAGCGAGCTCGGCATTTCTGTCTGGACAGAATGCCGAGCTGATCAGCTCTATGCTTTTGGCTTAGCTGACTGCATCCTTCTCTATGAATCGCAACTTTTATCGGTTTTTCGGACAAACCGATCGAAAAACAGAACGATCAGCTGGGCTTATCAAGGGATGTCAGCCACCTCGGCATTTCTGCCTGGACAGAATACCGAGCTGGTCAGCTCTCCTCTTTTGGCCGAGCTGACTGCATCCTGCTCGAAGAATCGCGACTTTTATCATTTTTTCGGACAAACCGATCGGAAAACAGAACGATCAGCTGGGCATCTAAAGGGATGTCAGCCATCTTGGCATTTCTGGCCGGACAGAATGCCGAGCTGGTAAGCTCTCCTCTTTTGGCCGAGCTGACTGCATCCTACTCGAAGAATCGCGACTTTTATCGGTTTTTCGGACAAACCGATCGGAAAACAGAACGATTAGCTGGCCATCTCGAGGGATGTCAGCCAGCTATGAATTTTTTGCTGGGAAAAATGCCGAGCTGGTCAGCTCTTCTCTTTGTTCTGAGCTGGTCAGCTCTCCTCTTTGTTCCGAGCTGGTCAGCTCTCCTCTTTGTTCCGAGCTGGTCAGCTCTCCTCTTTGTGCCATACTAACAGCATCCTACTCGAAGAATCACGATTTTTATCGGTTTTTCGGACAAACCGATCGGAAAACAGAACGATCAGCTGGACATCGCGAGGGATATCAGCCAGCTTGGCATTTTTGGCTGGAAAAAATGCCGAGCTGGTCAGCTCTCCTCTTTGTGTGAAGCTGGCAGCATCCTGCTCGAAGAATCGCGACTTTTATCGGTTTATCGAAAAAACCTATCGAGAGGTAGTTTTCGTATACTTTTCGTAAAATAGTTTAAATCAAACTATTTTTCGAGTACCAATCTTTTTCTCAACGATATTCGAATACGGAAGTTTTCTCTGATATTTAAATATCTTAGTTGTTAGTTCCTGAGGTGTGGGTTTTGATCCCAACATTTAGCTCCACAGCTCGTCAATATCAGGTATGATAGTGACGAGATAACTAAGAAGTGTGGAACGGAATTAATGAGCTAAGATGATTTGGCGTATAACTCCCATTGCACCGACTCTCGAAACAAAGTCCTTAGGCTGGCTTAGTTGTCTTGTTTGGCTTGAGCGTCGTCGTATGTCTGGGTCAATTTTCAATGCGCTTATGATGTTGCCTCGTTAAAAACCTTTTACTCGAAAAACCCGGTGGGTAAAAACGTAGTAGAGGAAAAGAGTGCAACATGCATTGCTGAGACTGAGAGTTTTGGTAGAGTTTTTATGAGAAACTGTTTAGGATAAGTTTTTACGAAAGTTTCGTAATGATTTTCCGAAAAACTATTCAAGATAAGTTTTTCGAAATTTTTTTCGTATATAACCTTGTAGAGAGGCAAAGAATGCTGAGCTGGGTAAAGGAAAATGCCATGCTGATCCAACAGGGGCATAATACCGAGTTGACCTAGCGTGTCTAGGCTTTTCCCGAAAAACTCTTTGAGTTTTAAGTTTTCCGAGAGTTTATCGTAAATTTTTTCCGAAAATCTGTTGAGGATAGCCGAGCTGATGTTTCCTCTCTAGGAGGAGTGGCCGAGCTGGTCGTAACCTTGTCCTTCTGCTAAATTCTCGTAAAGTTTTTCTGAGTCGACCGATCATGCTGCCGAGCCGGTCGGATTTTTGTGTTCTGCTAAGATGTTTGTGTCAGATGGTTGAGGAGGCAATATGCCACTGCCTCAAATTGTCATTTGTATAATGAGGATGGACTTCGAAAGAATAAAGATCTACCCCGAGCTGATGCTCATTTTTTGCGGGTCCAGGTGATGGGAGAACCACCCAGAGCCGGCATATGATGAAATGTTTTTTTCATAAGAAGGTTAAGCTTATTTTTTTCGACAAACTGTTTTTTTGGAAGAAAGTTATGCTCGTCATTGTAAGAAGGTTTCCGAGCCGATTAAAGCTATTGGAAAGTTTTAAAATGATGCAGGTTATAATGAGCTTATCTAAGCTGGAGGTACGTAAGAATGGCCAGCCCACCTTTGTGGGGCGGACGCCATTTTGTCAGAAGTCGTTCATGTTCGATAAATGCACTAGATTGTTATGACTTTTTCTTGTGCATGTTCAAGGAGTTCTGATTTCCCGTTCTAGATAAAAGCATGATAGGATTTGAATGTTTGCTGCAGGAGAGTATAGTAGTTCAAAGTTTTATACTCACTCGTGATTCCTTAGCATTTTGAGATACTTAGAAGCGTCGTATGTATTTAGCATTGATATTCCGTCAGCAGAGACTTGTTGTGCCTTTATTAGACGAGAATATGTTTGTGTTATTTGTAAGGAATGTTAATGAGATCGTGCCAGCGCTGTTAAGAAGCGTTTTGTCTGGGCTTAGGATAGGTTAGCCTTTTGGAAGCTAAGCTATGCATTTTCTGGTTTTAGGGGATGCGAACAGACTTCGGCTTAGCTCCCCGTTTTTTTCGACGTTTGAAACACTTTACAGTCTCGTCTAGTAGTATGCTAGATTATGTTTCCGATATGTTGAGACTAGTGTGCCATGGTTGGCGCTTACCGGGTTAGCGAGTTTGCAATGAGGATTATGGCAATGCGAGTCTTTTAACATGCTAGCATGCTCCTCTAAAGTCAAACCTAAAAACATCGTCCATGATATACCTCTTAGATGTTAAGTTAGGATATACCTAACCTTTTCTTATATAGCACGCTGTTTTATCCGTGCACGGATGTGGTTAAACCTTTACCCGTCCTGGGCATTGGCTAGGTCCTTAGAGGATAGTAAAAGAAAAAGTGTTTGTCGTGGCCAGCAACAAGCAAGTTTGAAAAGTGTTAGATTTGCGCAAATCGTTTTTGAAATCGTATAAGTAAGTGTTGCAGAATTTTTTGGAATTTCTTCGGAAAATTGATGCTTGGACTCGTTTAGAGGTAGAGTCTTCCGGAATGTTTCGGGAAAACTTCAGTGTTAGAGAATTTTTCGAGTGTAGGAATGGTCTATATATACACTCTCATTCCCCCGAATTTTTTTTTTTTTTAAAGTATCTGGACTTATCTTGAGATAAACTGCCTACGTACCCCAATGCTAGGGGATCAAGCCAATTCATAGTTCGTTTTAAGTGGAGCACCAGTGGTAGTACTTCTGAAGATGCATCACATTCTAGCTTTGGATCACCGGAGAGTCGTTGTCATAGGCGAGTTTGTATGCTCCCGGCCTGACGACTTTTGTGATTTTGTATGGGCCTTCCCAGTTTGCGCCTAATTTTCCAGCATTCTTTTCCTGGGTGTTTTGTAAAACCTTCCGAAAAACGAGATTGCCTTCTTTGAACCTCCAATTACGAACTTTTAAATTGTAGTATTTGGCAGCTGCTTGCTGATAACTTTGCATTCGGATCATCGCTTGATCACGCCTTTCGTTGATGAGATCGACTTCATCCAGGAGCATTGCCTGATTAATTCTTTCTCGTTCAGTAAGGAAATTTCGGCGAACTCCGGGAAACTCGACTTCTGGGGGGATTATGCACTCCATTCTATAGATTAGTGCGAAGGCAGTTTCTCCAGTTGCTTTTCTAGGCGTGGTCTGGTGTGACCAGAACACGCCTTCGAGTTCATCAGTCCATCTTCCCTTCTTTTCATCCAACCTTTTCTTTAATCCGTCAAGAATTGTTTTGTTGGCTGCTTCTGCTTGGCTATTGCCTCGTGGGTACTTCGTCTCTTTTGTTTGATTGGTTCGAAGGTCGGGTCAATGTTGACCTCATGGCAAGTCGTACTAATGTCGATTCCTGTCATGTCTTCCGCTGTCCAGGCGAAAGTGCTCACATTTCCTTTAAGGAGAGCGATGAGTTCGGACTTGATTGGCTCTTTAAGGTTCACGCCGATTTCAACCCATCTCTCAGGATGGGAATCGTCGATGCAAACTGAGACCACTGTTTCGCATGGACTATCGTCTTTTTGCTCCTTGGTGTCTTCCAACTGGAGTTTGTGGAAGAGCTGTACAAGCTCGGCTTCTTCCTTTTTCTTCTTCTTCTCCGTCAGTTTTTCATTGGTTAGAGGATTCCGAATCTTATGTTCGACTGAGAGATAGACGGGGGAGATCTTCTGCTCTCCCCAGATCGTCTCGGTCCCGTTTACAGTTGGGAATTTTAGGCAGAGGTGATAAGTTGATGGGACGGCTCTGATGGCATTGAGCCAGGGCGTTTCCATTATGACATTGTAAATCGTAGGGTGTTCGGCTATGGATAATAGCACCAAAGTCGTACCTTCTGCCGCGGTAACCAGGAGGGCGACAGTTCTTTGGGTCATGGATATGCATCCAGAGAAACTCGTCAATGGCTTAGCTTCATCTACCAATTCTTAAGATCCTGTCCCCATTCTTTCTAAGGTTTTTCGGTATATCACATTCACCATACTGCCGGTGTCGATGGGTACCCTGGACAAATCATGATCAGCTATTGTGGGTTGAATCACTAGTGGATCGTCGTGAGGATGTATGACTCTGTATGCTTCCACCTTGTCGAAGACCATCGCACCCTTACTTATGCTCTTTGATTCTGATCGATCGATATTTGTTCTCACTTTTCGCTAGGAAGCTTTTATGGAAGATATCGTATCACAGAAGAACGGCGATCCTCCTATGATCGTGTTGATGACTCCTTCGGAGGATTTTTCGGATTGCCCTAGGGTTATCGGGAAAGTTTCTTTTCCGGATTCAATCCAACCCTCAGAATTACTATAATCGGTTCGGCTTCACCGAGCGGATGATTCTTATGAGCTGATCTTCGCATCTTTCATTTCTCTGAGTAAGAAATTTTTTGGATACCCTCCTCCTAACGCCAAATTGTGGGAACGAGATCCCGCTTAATGTATTTTTGGAAAGTAAATCGGTTGTTAGGTCTCAAAAGTTCTGGAAGAGAAACCTCACGAAAGATATTGAGAATTTTCTGCAAAAATAAAGACGAACGAAATTGTAAAGAGTAACGAAAAAGAAAGATAGAAAATATTTTTATTGTCAAATCCAAAAGTATGGGATTTCGAGTTATTCAACTCTTCTTAGAAGGCTGTACATTGATAAGTATTTATACTAGACAACCCTAATCCTAAACTAGCTAAATTCCCGATGTGGAAGTTTATGTCTTCGCCTTTTCCACCGACGTCAATGAATATTCGAGAATCTTCGGGAATCTTCCATCCAGCTCGGCATTTATCATTGGTCCAGCGATTTTTTTGGTTTGACTTTCCGGTTTGACTTAAGTTAACGCTTTGTTATTTTCGATGGACCAAAACGTCATGATACTCTCCGAAAACAACGCGAACCTCGATTAAAACTTCGAGAAATTTACGAAAATATCGATAAGGCTCCAAAATGAGATCTGCAAACGAGAAAAGGACCGATCAGCTCGGCAGAACTTTCTCATGGCAAGTAATGGTCTTCAGGATGGAGGGTTTGTCAGCCAGAATTCCAAACTGGTAGACCTTGAGTCCATCTAGACAGGACGAGACCATCGGAGAAAGAACGGAAACTCCTTTCACTCAGTCAGCTCGGCATATTTGAAGCGAGTGATGGTCAATTCATGCAGTCAGCTCGGCATTTTCTAGGGGAGAAGAAAATGCCGAGCGCGTTGCCAAGCTGATGGACAGACAGGACGAAATGACTAGATGGTTGCATGCCTGGAAGGATCAGAGGGTGCTGGGCTGGACAGTCAGCTCGACATAGCATATGAGACCAGTCAGTCAGCTCAGTATTTTGGTTAAGAGGAATGATGCCGAGCTGGCTGTTATTCTGACTGGTTCCTTGCTGAACTAACGGTCTGAATCGTGATTTTTATCGGTTTTTCGGGAAAATTGCTCGGAAGAAAGAATGATCAGCTGGGCTTATCAAGGGATGTCAGCCAGCTCGGCATATCTGGCTGAACAGAATGCCGAGCTGGTCAGCTCTCCTCTTTTGGCCAAGCTGACTGTATCATTCTCGAAGAATCATGATTTTTATCAGTTTTTCGGACAAACCGATCGGAAAATAGAACGATCAGCTGGGCATATCAAGGGATGTCAGCCAGCCCAGCATTTCTGACTGGACAGAATGCCTAGCTGGTCAGCTCTCCTCTTTTGGCCGAGCTGACTGCATCCTTCTTAAGGAATCGCAACTTTTATCGGCTTTTCGGACAAATAGATTGGAAAACAAAACGATCAGCTGGGCTTATCAAGGAATGTCAGCCAGCCAGCATTTCTGGCTGGGCAGAATGCCGAGCTGGTCAGCTCTCCTCTTTTGGCCGAGCTGACGGCATCCTGCTCGAAGAATCGCGACTTTTATCGATTTTTCGGACAAACCGATCAGAAAATAGAACGATCAGCTGGGCATATTAAGGGATTTCAGAGAGCTCGGCATTTCTAGCCGGACAGAATGCCGAGCTGATCAGCCCTATGCTTTTCTCTTAGCTGACTGCATCCTTCTCTATGAATCGTGACTTTTATCGGTTTTTTGGACAAACTGATCGGAAAACAGAAGGTTGAACTGGGCTTATCAAGGGATGTCAGCCAGCTCGGCATTTTTGGCTGGACAGAATACCGAGCTGACTGCATCCTGCTCAAAGAATCGCGACTATCATCGGTTTTTCTGACAAACCGATCGGAAAACAGAACTCAGCTGGGTATCTCGAGGGATATCAGCCAGCTCGGCATTTCTGGCTGGACAGAATGCTGAGCTGGTAAGCTGTCCTGTTTTGGCCGAGCTGACTGCATCCTGCTCGAAGAATCACGACTTTTATCGGTTTTTCGGACAAACCGATCGAAAAACAAAACGATCAGCTGGGCATCTCGAGGGATGTCAGCCAGCTCGGCAATTGCCAAGCTGGCCAGCTCTCCTCTTTGTGCTGAGCTGACAGCACCCTGCTCGAAGTATCACTACTTTTATCGGTTTTTTTAACAAATCGATCGGAAAACAGAACGATCAGCTGGGCATCTCGAGGGATGTCAGCCAGCTCGGCATTTTTGGCTGGGAAAAATGCTGAGCTGGTCAGCTCTCCTCTTTGTGCCGAGTTGACAGCATCTTGCTTGAAGAATCACGACTTTTATCGGCTTTTCGGAAAACCCTATCAAGAAATAGTTTTCGTATACTTTTCGTAAAATAGTTTAAATAAAACTATTTTCCGAATACCGATCTTTTCCCGAAGATATTCAAATATGGAAGCTTTCTCTGATATTTAAATATCTTAGTAGTTAATTCCGGATGAATGGGTTTTGACCCCAACAACTATGAACTGTTGAGTTAAGCTTGAGCAACAAGCAATCACAAACCAATTAGGATTAGGAAATATAGGAAATAAGGAAATATCCTTCTAAGAGAAAAAGGAAGTTTGCTTAGGTCCTATAACTATATAAAGAGATGTCGTGTGTGACAATTAAAGAGATAGAATTAGAGACTGAGAGATTGAGATTGTATTAAGAGAGAGAACTTTAGTTTTGTGCAAGTTTCTAAAGCCTTAATAAGAAGAGCTACTTTTTATTAATCTTGTGTCCATTTCAAGTGATTTCTATATTTGGTATCAAAGCTTGATCACCAAAGACTGACAAAGAAAGCACTTACGACAATCTCACAACCACCAAAAGAATGAGGATCTCCCTCCATAATCTGTCCGATGTTGAACTCTGCAAATTACACAGTTTGGGCTATGCAGATGAAAGTCGCTCTAAAAGTTCATGAAGTTTGGGAAGTAATTGAAGGAGATACAGACACAGGTGATAAGAAAACAAAGACATGGCTGTTGCCTTATTGTTCCAATCAATACCTGAAACCTTGATTCTACACGTAGGCGAACTGGATACAGCAAAGAAAGTTTGGGAGGCCATCAAAACTCGACATGTAGGAGCAGAACGAGTTCGAGAAGCTAGATTGAAGACACTAATGACAGATTTCGATCGCCTATATATGAAAGATCCAGAGACAATCGATGAGCTTGTGGGAAGTGTATCAGAGATATCATCTAAATCAGCCGCCCTGGGAGCTGCAATAGAAGAACCAAAGCTGGTAAAGAAATTCCTCAAAAGTCTTCCTCGAAGAATATTCATACACATAGTCGCATCCCTAGAACTAGTGTTAGACCTTAACACCACAAGTGTGGAAGACATTGTTGGGCGTCTTAAAGCTTACGAAGAACGAATTCATGAATACGAATAAACCCAAGAAGATCATAGTAATCTAATGTACGTAAACAATGAATCTTACTCGGGTTTTTCAAATCAAGAGTTCACCGGAAACTATAGGGGAAACTACAGGGGAAACTACAGAGGAAGAGGAAGAGGAGGAAGATTTGTGAGTAGAGGGCGAGGGCGAGGTCGCTACGGAGGAAGAGGAAGAGAAAACAGAGATATGTCTCAACACACATGTTTCAGGTGTGATAAAACAGGACACTATGCATATCTCTGCCCTGACCGACTTCTCAAACTTCAAAGAAACACAAGAAATTGAACAAAACACAGAAAATGCTGATGAATTAATGATGCATGAAGTGGTCTGTCTTAATGAAGAGAAGTGTTTGCCCAGAAAATTCGAGACAAACATCGATGGAGAAAGTGTTTGGTACCTTGATAATGGAGCGAGTAATTATATGACCGGAGACAGGAGATACTTTGATAAGCTTGATCAAAGTATTACAGAAAAAGTAAGATTCAGAGACGACTCTCCCATCGATATAAAAGGAAAAGGCACTATTGCTTTCATAGATATAAATGGAAAACCCAAGAAGATGACAGAAGTATACTTCATTCCAGATTTAAAAAGTAACATTGTCAGCCTTGGACAAGCTACATAAGAAGGTTGTGATGTAAGATTGAGAGGTGGATATTTAACAATGCGAGATCGAGGTGGAAAACTTCTGGTCAGAGAAAAGAGATCAAAGAACATATTGTATAAGGTACAAATCGGTTTAAAACACAATGTGTGCTTACAGGCCAAAGTGACGAGTGAGTCAAGTAAATGGCACTCAAGGATGGGGCACGTCAACTATGCGACACTAAACTCCATGAACAGAGAACTAGTACATGGAGCTCCAAAATCAAATCTTGAAAAGGAACTCTGCAGTCCTTGTTTACTCGGCAAGCAAACTCGATAAGTTTTTCCCCAAGCTACAACCTTAAGAGCTTCAAAGAAACTTGAACTCATACATGGAGATTTATGTGGGCCAATCAGTCCGAGTACCAGTGTAGGAAACAGGTAAATATTTGTCCTCGTAGATGACAATTCGAGATACATGTGGACAATTTTACTGAAAGAAAAGGGAGAAGCCTTCCACAAATTTAAGGTTTTCAAAATGATGGTTGAAAAAGAAACTGCATAAAGAATACAAGTGCTGAGAACAAATAGGGGAGGAGAGTTTCTGTCACTTGAGACTAATGAGTTCTGTGAAGATTCAGGGATCAAGAGGTATCTTACAGCCCCATATACCCCGCAACAAAATAGGATAGTAGAAAGGAGAAATCGAACACTAATGGAGATGGCAAGAAGCATTCTAAAACATATGCACATGCCAAACTACATATGGGGAGAAACCGTGAGACATTCTACATACCTCTTATATAGAGTAGCAACACGAGTTCTGAAAGACAAGACGCCTTACGAATTCTTCCGCCAAAAAATACCAACGATCGAGCACATACGAATCTTCGGTTGCATTGCATATTCAAAAGTAGAAACCCCACACCTAAGGAAGTTGGATGACAGGACGAGAATATTGGTACATTTGGTAACCGAACCTGGATCAAAGGCGTATCATTTATTAAACCCACAAACTAAGAAAATTGTCGTAAGTAGAGATGTAGTCTTTGATGAAACAAAAGGATGGAACTGGAACTTCAGTGATGCTACAAAGGACAGTGATGGAAGATTCAGAGTTGTAATTGATGACCCCGGCAGTCACGGTCTTCAGGAGAGAGAGAGGAGAATGAGGAAACAGAGCAAACAACTGACCATGAAGAACAGATAAGCGAACAGCGAAACAACAACAGTAACAATGAGAAACACGAAGAAGAGGATGATGAAACAGATGTGTCTCCCATTGAAATCAGAAGGTCACAGAGACAAACTCGAATGCCAACAGTAACAATGAGAAACACGAAGAAGAGAATGATGAAACAGATGTGTCTCCCATTGAAATCAGAAGGTCACATAGACAAACTCGAATGCCAAAATATCTTGAAAACTATGTGTTACTGGCAGAAGAAGAGGGTGAGATGTTGCTCTTGTGTTTAAATAACAAACCACGAGATTTCTATGAAGCAAAAGAATCGAAAGAGTTGACCCAAGCTTGCAATGCAGAAATCGACTCTATAAAGAAGCTCAATATGTGGGAGCTCGTAGACTTGCCAGTTGGAGTGTGACAAGAACTCCCTAGGATTCAACTTTGACAAACTCAAACGCGGGGGTAGAATGGATCAATGAAAGAAGGAACTGAATGGACACAAGTGTAGAACTCGCGGGTGAGGTGGTTTGCGAAATAAGGTGAAAGAAGGTAGAGATGGATCTCGTTCAAGGGATGATGAACTTGAACAAGAGACTTGTGTTATCTTTGATATGACACACAAAGAGAAGCACAAGTATTTTCTCTGGATATTACACACCAAAGAAGATAATCTAACTTAGAAAGGTTTTTGATAAAATATTAGATAGTTGGCGACAAGTACAAGCAAAGGTTTATATAGGGCCGAGGAACACACTCCACAACCCTAAGTAATACACGCCACAAATACAAGTACAAAACATAAGTTTAAATGACAAACATAAGGTTGGTCCACGGGATTAGTACATGAGCATTGGCGAGGTGTTACTTAGGCCTCGATAAAAACCTTGACATGAAAACCCATTGGGACAAAACATGTCAAGGGAAAAAGAGCACACTAAGGAACACCAACTCATGTACCTTATCAGCTTGTATACAAACCATGGTGGTAAGTATAGCTTGGTCGTCTTGGTTCTTGATTTGATTAAGCAATGTCTCCACGGCCTTGTGCAATGCCTTAGTCTTTGATCTTGTCATCGGTCCACTTGGTATTTGGAGATCCTCTTCAGCTACAAGCTTGCTTTGTCCATACTCCTCTGGTTCAAGCTTGTCTCGTTCATGCTCCTCTGGTTCAAGCTGTCCATTCTTGTCCATGATCATATCATCCCCTCCTTCTTGAAAAGGATTTGACCTCAAATTCAAGCTATCTGAAACAAAAGGAACAAGATCAGTGACATTAAAACTTGAACTAATATTATATTTACTTTGTAGATCAAGTTGATAAGCATTGTTGTTAATCCTCTTGGTGATCTGAAATGGTCCATCAACTCTTGGCATCAGCTTTGATTTCCTCTCATCCGGAAACCTTTCCTTCCTAAGGTAACCCACACTTAATCTCCAACCGCAAAGACCTGCTCACACCTTCCTTTGTTTGCGTATTTAGCATAAAGCTCAGTCTTCTCCTCCAAGTTCTTCTTGGCGTCTTGATGAATCTGCTGGACCAAGTCTGCTTTCTTCTTCCCATCCATGCTAACCCTTTCACTCACAGGTAAAGGCATCAAATCCAAAGGGGAGATGGGGTTGAACCCATAAACAATTTGAAATGGAGAATACTTAGAAGTAGAATGAACAGCATGATTATATGCAAACTCAACATGTGGTAAACATTCCTCCCAAGACTTCAAGTTCTTTTTAATCAAAGCCCGCAAGAGAGTACCTAGAGTTCTATTAACTACTTCAGTCTGTCCATCAGTTTGTGGGTGACATGTGGTGGAAAACATGAGCTTGGTTCCTAACTTAGACCACAATGTCTTCCAATAATAACTTAAGAATTTGGTATCTCTATCAAAAACAATGGACCTAGGCATTCCATGAATTCACACTCTCTTTAAAGAACAAGTTAGCTACATGTAATGCATCATCAGTCTTATGGCAAGCAATGAAATGAGACATTTTAGAGAACCTATCAACAACCACAAAAATAGAATCTCTACCATTCTTAGTACGAGGCAAACTCATGCCAAAATCCATTGAAATATCATGCCAATGATGAGAAGGAATAGGCAAGGGAGTATACAAACCGTGCGTTTGAAACTTAGACTTAGCTTGTTTACAAGTTGAACACCTCCCACACACACGCTCAAAATCTCTTTTCATGTGAGCCCATTAGAAGTGGTCCTTGACAATCTTTATGGTTTTGGCAATGCCGAAATGCCCCATTAAACCACCACCGTGTGCCTCTCTAACAAACAAGTCCCTCAAAGAACAATTATGCACACAAAGACGGTTCTCAAAGAAGAGAAACCCATCTTGTTTAAAGAATTTACCCAAAGGAGACTTAGAACAAACAGCATAAGTATCTGAAAAGTCTTTATCAGAATGATACAAATCTTTAAGATGATCAAAGCCTAATAACTTAACTTCAAGAGTGGATAATAGAGTATACCTTCTTGACAATGCATCAGCAACCACATTATCCTTACCTTGTTTATATCTGATAACATACGGGAAGGTCTCTATAAATTCAATCCACCTTGCGTGCCTTTTGTTTAGCTTATGTTGTCCCTTGATGTGTTTCAAAGACTCGTGGTCAGTGTGAATGACAAACTCTTTTGGCCATAAGTAGTGTTGCCAGGTTTGCAAGGCACAGACTATAGCATATAACTCCTTATCATATGTTGGATTAATGAGGGAAGCTCCTCCAAGCTTCTGGCTGAAGAAGGCAATGGGCTTCTTCTGTTGCATAAGCACGGCCCCTATTCCTATACCTGATGCATCACACTCAATCTCAAAAGTCTTTAGAAAATCAGGTAAAGCAAGAACAGGAGAATGAGTAAGCTTCTCTTTAAGGAGCTGAAAAGCTTCTTCCTGTGCCGCGCCCCACTTGAAACCCACATCTTTCTTGATTACTTCAGTTAAGAGTGCAGCTATGGTGCTGAAGTTTGGCACAAAACGCCTATAAAACCCTGCCAAACCATGGAAACTCCTCACTTCACCCACGTTTTTAGGACTAGGCCATTCACTTATAGCTTTTACCTTCTCCTCATCCATTTTGATGCCCTCGGTACTCACTACAAAACCAAGAAACACAAGACTGTCCGAACAAAAGGTACACTTCTTAAGGTTAGCATATAGCTTCTCCTGTCTAAGCAATTCAAGAACAAGTCCTATATGCCTAATATGCTCTTCTAGGTTCTTATTGTATACTAGAATATCATCAAAATAAACTATAACAAAGACACCTATATAAGCTTTAAGGACATGATTCATCAATCTCATGAAAGTACTAAGAGCATTAGACAACCCAAATGGCATAATTAACCACTCATATAGACCATGCTTAGTCTTGAATGCGGTTTTCCACTCATCTCCCACCTTCATTCTAATCTGGTGGTAACCACTTTTCAAATCAATCTTAAAGAAAATACTAGACCCATGCAACTCATCTAACATGTCATCTAGTCTCATTCATTCTATTCTTGATAGATCCTGCATTTTCATATCTGAACATTAAAAATATTGAAAAAACTATAAAAGGAAGAGAAAGGAAAAAAAGAAGAGAATGAGAAAAAAGCTACCGTTCCAGAACTTGTAAAATAAATTAGAGATATTCATATGATATTTGTCAGTTTGTGATTAGTTCAGTTTTTTTCTTGACTAAAATTTATTTCTTTAATTAATGTTTAAAAAATTATTATTATTATATTTATGAGATACTGGAAATTAAATATCTACAAATAATGATGTTCTAATAGTTCAGTCATTTTATTTAATTAATTATTAATAAAAACTAAATTATATTAATATTATATATAATAAAAAATTTTAAAAGAGTTTTACGATTAATCATGGTCTAGTTTCTCTATCAGCTTATCTTCTCTATATCGTTCCAAGTTTACCGGATGGTTTTGGAACACTCCATCTCCTAATCTATAATTGAGAAGTAACTTTTCAAAAAAAGCTTAGGTGTCATCACCATATTAATTCTCCTTTACAAAAGATGATATGGCATTACAAAAAAGATGACATGGATTAGAGTTTAATGTGACATGGCTTTAAACTATATAATCAAGATGACATTCAATTATAATATTTAAACTATAAGGTTAGTCATGTATATTTGGTAATACCCTAAACATTATAATATCAAAGTTTTTGAGAAGATGATGTCTTTTAGAGAGGAAAATTTTGACTATATGATCTCAAAATTTAATCTCTTAAAC
>OVBI01002619.1:1216-18418 GCA_900406495.1 Sisymbrium altissimum | reverse complement strand
AAGTGCATGGGGTGTTAGTTAACCAGAATTGCATTACAGGGAATTCATAATAGCCTTCCATAGTTCAAAAATCAGTATTCTGAACATTCTCTTCTCACATCCTGATCTGGTGATAACTCAAACGTAAATCCAGTTTAGAAAACATCAAAGCTCTATGAAGCTCATCAAGCAACTGATCAATGACGGGAACTGGAAATTTATCTGGCATTTTCATTCGATTAAGAGCATGGTAATCAGCACATAACCTGTAGAAACCATCCTTCTTCTTTACCAAGGAGACAGGGCTGAAGAACAGACTATTGCTTGGAAACTTATGTGGAAAGGTTAAAAGAGTTTATTTGGCTACCTATGTTACCAAAGTGCACTTACTTTTTTGGTAGCCCATCCAGAGAAAACTACTGGGTTAAGCGTGCTTGAGCTGCAGTAGTCAAAAGATAGGTGACCTACTGGGAAATCATTCACCTAGGAATCATGTGCCAAAACACGGGAAACGGTCATGTGATGATTGCAGGGACAGTATGATGAGAGGCTGCCTAGGAATGATCTCTTGCTCGGTAGAATGATAGATGTTTGTGGATTGAAGGGTTGGACTAAGGTTGCGGAAGGCCTCAGATATTCCCGGACTCAACTCTCTTGGATATGATGCATAAAGGCAGAGAAGAGTGTTTGAATGTTTGGCTAAACCCACCAAGCAATCAGAAGGTGTTCACAGATGAACAAAAGAGAAAATGCTCTCAAGAGTAAAACTCAGAAAATTCAATTTATGAAAATGAGAATAAGTTTTACAGAATAGAAAGAAAAGAAATCTAAGGTTCATTGTTTTTGGACTTAGAGAAATAAAAGGATGTAAACTAATAGAAAAGTCAAGAGACTGGTCAGTTACAAAATGGACTCTTCAACTCAAAAGTGTCCAGGTGCATTGCACCATTTTTAGCTCGGCCTGCCAAGGTTCCACACAATGTTTTTCCATCCTTTCTCGGCCCAAATGTCTTTGGCTCGGGCCAAAAGTAAAGTTCCGTGATCGAACTTCATCATATCTGCCAAAGAAAGGATACTGAAGTTTTACCCCAGAGAAAATATGTTCAGCTCATTCAAGTTGAAGTAGATTTCTGAACGTCGGGTTCAAGTCCTATTGGATCGGGACGCCATTGTTGCACGGGACGCGGTATGGTCGGGATTGTTGAAGTCTTGAACATCGATGGATTTGTCCCGAGCAAAGTGAATTGTGACTCGAGACAAGTCTTTATCTCTCCAAATTGGATGGTGAAGAACAAATTTGGCCCAATGAAAGTTGTCATCTGATCATAGTTCCAGACGTTGCTCCATGTTGGCTCGTGTCGGACCATGCGCGGTATGGTCAGAATGGCTGATGTTCAGAGTAACTCCCAGATGAGTCCGATGCAAGGTGTATATGGCTCGAGACAAGTGATTATTCTGGTCCACTTCCTGAGGAAAATGATCTTTAACCTCCATTTTCCCGACTGGATTGTTCACGCCACACTCATGCTCCATCATTGCTCTGTTTTGCTCAGTGAGCGTCCCCAGATTCATATCATTTCCCTCCCTCTTGATAAAGATTTGTCCTCAAATCTGTTTTACCTACATCAAAAGGAAATGAATCAAAAACAAGGAAAATTATCAAGCAAATAATTATTAAAGGAATAGCAAAGTAGAGTTTTGAAATGGAACTTCCTTGGACAAGTGAAGTAGTTTTGTTTATGAACTTCCAATCCCAAAATCCAGACTGATAAGTCAAATGCTGGTTCTCCTTGCTTGCTATCTTATGAAACCGTTCCTGGTTCAAGTTCTTCTTTGGTCCACGATCAACTTCCTTGGCAACATGAACCTGTTTATCATGCACTTGCACAACAACTAAAGAAACCATATTATCTGTGCAAAAGAAAGAATCAAACAGTTTCTTTTTCTTTAAGAAATCAAAAACAAAATCCAGAAACATGTCTCCATTGAATAAGACGTTCACAGAAAGTTCCAAAATCTTTTTATGAATCTCAAAGACCAAAATATGATAAGAACACCAAAAATCTGAAAGTGCTCTCAAGACATACAAAGGTTTATCAAACCTTGAAATGATCATTTTAAATTCTGACAATATTTGAAAACCATGACCAATCAAATGTTGTTCACAGATAAGTGTTTAAAAAATTGTAATCAAATTGAAAACACATTTAGAAATATTTAGAAACATAGAACTCTTCATCTATGACCAAACCAAATCGTTTTTGCAACATAAACACAACAAGCTTTGTTTTATGCAAATCCAGTTGCTTACAGTTCTTTAGGAAGTAATAATACAATTACTCATGATCTGGTTTTGTTTCCAAGCCGTTTGGCTGTTCATCCAAAGTCAGTATCATCTATGCTCCAGAAGTAGAATCCTTCACTTGCTTTATCCTGTCCTTTAACAAACTCAAGAGAAACCAAATCAAGTATGCAAAAAAAATACACAAACAATTATTTTGGAGTAAGGACGTCTAAAACAAGACATAGGTTCTTTGGATCATCTAAAGCATTTTCATAGACAAGTTTATCATTAAGACAAACATTAACACAAAAATCTTCTTTTGAACACAAAGCAATCAAAGAGAGATCAATGCAAACAAACAGATTGAATTGTGCCATAGGAGAAACCTTTTGTTCATTCACAAATTCAGAACATCTCTTAGTTCTAAACAATTCACGCAGCTTCCTAAATCAAAACATTTTCAAAGAACAATCAGATTCAGACATCTCCTAAAATTATCTAAATTCAGACAAAGCTTTTTCAGAAAACACGATCAACTGTTTTAGCTTAGAAAGCTTTTATTAAAAACGTTTTCTAATAAAGTAGAGCTTGACTCACAAAGTGTAAAAAACCAAATCTATTCAGAGCACAGAATATCACAGCTTTTTCTCAATGAATTAAGTTTATGCAATTCTTTCCTATAAAATGAAGTGAAGTATTCCAATTCAGAAAATTGTTCATAAAACAGAGAATTTTTATCACTTCCAATCAAATCTTTTTGAAACATTTTTCTAATAAAATTAGGTTTCAAGGCAGTGCTAAGATCACCCAAAACGTTATCAAGACTTGGTTTAAGCATATAAAATTTTTCAACAATTCCAAAACTCTGTTTTAGCTCTAAACAGCTCAAATGTGTTCTCACGTAAAGGAACTCCTAAAGAAAAATCAAACTCACAAATTTCGTTAAAGAAAACATATTTTGGTTTAAAGAAATTCTTATGTTCAAGTGTTTCAAAAGGTTGGATAATTTTATAAAAAATAAATCTAGAAACACAAAGTTCTTTTACGTTTTCCAAACCAAACTGTTTTTCTTCAAGAGAAGAAACCAACACAAACAATCATGATTTTTCATAACCAATCCAAGTTCCTTACAGTGATTTCCTGAGTCATAAGGAATTGACATGGGGTCAGATTTTGGTTCATAGCTTGTTTGCTGCTCAAAAACATCAATCAAAGGCAAACTCCTTTGTGCTTTTTCTGCAGACCTTTCTTCTTGAACCTGTGAAATAAATTCAGTGCAACTCGGCAGCTCTGGTTCTAAACAGGTAAGTTCATCACAAGTTTGTTTATTTTCAAGATTAAAATCAGATTCAGAAGAAGAAAAATCAAACTTATCCTCACAAGATATAATGCACTCAAACAGATCATCTTCATACTTATCAAAGATTGGCAAAGCCTCTGAGAATTCTTCTTACTCTTCAAATCAACATAATATACTGGAGGTCTATTAGACTATTTGCAGACAATTGATAACTACAAAATTTATTATCAATTAAGTAGGTTTCCCAAGCTTTTATAAATTTCAATATAAAACTACAAAATGTAAAAAATATCATATACATTACAAACAATTAATATTGATTACATTTTTGTTGAAGTAAAGGCTAATCTCAATTACAACACATTATATTGTCAAATCAACTTCACTATAACATACAAGAGTGAAACAAATTACATAGAAAATTATTTATGATACTCAATATTCGTTATACTCTTCTTAACAAATAAATTAAATATTACTTAATGTCATTTACAACTCATCAAATATTTATTATTATTTCATGTTATATAACAAATAACCAACTAATATTAGTTAAAGTTCATCATATATTTACTGTAACATATCAAATTAAAATTCAAATATTATGCTATCAGATCGACAGTTTTAAAAGGAATTTTTTAGGTACATATGTATATAAAGTAAATAGATAATAATCACACATTAATTATAAACTTTTACTAGATAAAAAGTAAAATTGAGCACTAAGTAAACAAATTAATATTTAATGTCATTCATATAAAGAGATAACTAAATGCTATAATAATAACATCCAGTATAATGTATTGGAAGTAATATTTAAATACATTACACAAGTAACATTTCACTTAAAAGAGGGTAAGAAAATCAAACATAGACAAGATATTCAAACAAAAACATGGAGAAAACATTCATTAAATAATGGAAATATTATAAACCATCCATAAGGTTTGAAAATAAGAAATAATAAGAGAATGGAAAAAAAAATATCGATATATTAGAAAAAACTTGTAGAATAGCTAATGGAGAAATGAGACTTTGCCTTACATAATCATTGAATGAGTTTCCAAACAATGTTAAAGGTATTCATATATTGTTTGCAATAACATGATTATCTTCTTCGATTACCTCAACCATTAAGTATATTTGAACAGTGATAAATTTATATATATATTATATTTTGCATTTACACAGTATATATTAATAAAATAACAACATTACTTCTAAAAAATAGTATTTTAAGCACCTATGTATACAAAATAAATATATAATAATCATATACTCATTATGAATACTTTTTAAATAGAAAGTAGAACTGAGCACTATGTAAACAGATTAATCTTTAAAATAATTCATATATAAATATAACTTATTTTTGGTTCAAAAACCAATATTATATAAATGCTTACTCTATATAGTGTATTAGAGGTAATATTTAAATATATTAAATAATTAATATTTCACTCAGGGAAAAAAGTAAGAAAATCAAATTTAAACCAGCTATTAAAATAAAACATGTAAAAACATTCATAACTTAAAAAAATGTTGCAAATATTAAAAATCACTAGCCGACAACAACGACAAAGAAGATCAATTTTCATGCATCGAGTTCTATAAAGAGAGCTTGTAGACAACACTATGGATAACATATGTCAAGAAAATGCTTAAGCTTTGGTGGCACCTACATAATCCAAATTCTATGTTTGAGGGCAGCGTCCCCATGAGGAGGGGGATATGTACTATACATGGATCAAAAGATCGAATTAGATAGTAACCCGACCGGACTGAGTATTCACCACTATGACAGTAAGGCCAGAGAAAACTATCCGATAAAAAGTCTTGAGTAAGGTTGATTGATCGAATAAGTTAGAGATCATCATCAGACACATTTTATTTTAAATTCTTTAATGTAAAAGAGAATTTTTATAAATCTATTATAATCTTAATCATTTAAAATATATTAGCAAAAAAGAAATTAAACTAAAATATTAGTGTAGATCCGCGCGTAGGCTGGATTAAAAACCCAGTGTATACTATATAAAAGTTGAGGGTATAAGCCATTGAACCCGTTCACCTAGAATTTAAAAAACTCAATTCCATTGGTCCACATCAGCGATTTCATTAAACAAAAAAATATTATATATACGATCAATAATTAAATAAATTAAAATGCCAAAATAGGGAAATTATGGTAGATTACTTAAAATAAAAAAAAATAAAACGAAAATTATCAAAAAAATAATAATAATTAAAAGCAAAATTTAGAAGAAAATTATGTCAAACACGTTTTAACTAAAGTAAAATATAGAGAAAAGAAAAACTATACTTAAGAAAATATATAATTTTCCAAAATAAATCTTATTTTTCTAAATAAAATGGAAATTAATGTTTAAAAAATAAAATTAAAAGAAAATAATAAAAAACAAAATTTACATAAAAAATTCAAGATTTCCAAAAATTATTATCACTTTCGAAAGAAAATACAAATAATATCAAAATGTTAAATTAACCAAAACAAATAATTTAATAGAAAAATTTGAAGGTATAAACAGTTGAAGGAGTCCACATAGAACTTAAAACCTCCAATCAAATTGTGCTAAATCAGTATCTTAATTAAATATTAAAAAAATATCGAATTTTTTTTTATAAAAACCATCTCTTTCTTAATAAAATAGAAACCAAATAAAATCACATTTTCTAAATAATATGAAAATCAGTATAAGAAAATTAAATTTGAAAACGGTTAATTAAAAACGATATAATCAAAAAAAAAAATTCAAGACTTCCAAAAAATACTATCTCTTTCAAAAGAAAATAGAAACAATATCATAAATGTTAAATTAAATAAAGTAGAAAATTTTGAAGTTATAAATAATTGAAGGTATCCACACAGAATTTAAAATAAGCATCTTAATTAAATATTAAGAAAATATCAAATTTTCTATAACCACATAAGAATGTCAAGATTTTCAAAAATTTGTATCTTTCAGAATAAAAAGAAATCAATATTAAAAAGTTAAACTAACAAAAGAAAAAATCATATAAAAAATAAATAATTTGAAATTTATTATAGAATTAGTTTTTTTTCTTAATTACTCGGATCAAATAAAAAAAATTATATATATAGAAGGTTACACGAGTTTCTAAAACACATATATTCTTTAGATGATATAAAATCTTATTAAAATAATTGCTAATTCCGAATTTTTTTATTTTCGACGTAGCTATTTTGGTTCTTTGGCTTTTAACGAGCTTACAATATATTTTATAAATAACGAAATGCTTACTAGAGTCATACACGTATGGAAAATACAAAGTGTAAAAAAAGTAATTTATTTATGAGTTCTTATTGATCAATATATACTAGCAAATTTATACACTCATTGTAACACCCCCAAACCGGTCTAGGTCAAAGTCAACACGTCGGCTGTGCAACAATCAAATAAGAACATGCACGACCAACGTGAAACCTGAACCAGTCCAAAAATGCTACAATGACAGTAACTAAGATCGGTCCAACCCGGTCTCTAGAACTAAATCCAAAGTCCCGGTCGATTCATCCTTAGTACCGTCCCTCTAAGATCAAGGCCTAAGCCTTTTTAACCGTACCCCAATCAAAGAGTTGTATTAGCCCGGACAAAGCTAATATCAGAAAAACTCAGTCGAATCATCAAACACCTCTATGTTTATATCATAATAGTTTTCAAAACGTACAACAAGATACTTAAGGTTCTGGGTCCGAGCCTAGTGCTCAAAAGGGCTTTCATACCACAAACAAAAAGTAATCTTACAAAGATAACAAAAATTACACTGGCTGATCTAACGTTCTTTGCTTCCACTACCGGTTTCTGACTACTATTTTCCTGCAAAAGAGAGTGAGGAGTGAGTGCTAATCACTCAGTGAGTTATGGCTCCCCTAACATGCAAATCATTTCCCCCAAAACCCCAAAAGAACACACATCAAGCAACAATCAATCAAACTAACACACAAAGACTTAACCGAAGTAATCTATCTCTAACTCTAAAACTACTCATTCCAACACCTTATCCTAACCATTCGCATTTGATCTTTCTTCCATCTATGAACACCCTGCACTTGACAATCACACAAAAAGTCAAGCCGGAACATCATATACGGAGATCCGTTAACAAACGACCACTATCTCGGTGGGTTCTGTATCACACGGCAATCCCAACTGTCCCGTCGGACAGTACTCGGCTGTAGGCTGCAATCCCGTCTCTCTGAGTCTTCTCACCCATTGCTAGAGTGAGGCCCAGGAGGAAAGATCAATCCGGCCTTAACCACACTAATCCTACTCTAACCTCTAATGAAACTAGTCTAACCACTAAAATAAATAAGCATATAACCGAACATGCAAATCCTATCCACCAACAACATAACAATCCTAACAAAACATGGATCACACAAACAATCATCAGGATACTCAAGTAATCTAACATGCCATCCTAATCAAACATCACCATAAAATCACACTGCTTTCGGCTGGCGGGTTTATTAAACGCGGCTTAGCTATGGACCTAAGCTCCTTGGAAAACTTCATCACACTCTCCACCTCCCAAAGGATGCTCTCAGGCCTAACTAACTCACTAAAACTCTCAAGGCCGAACTAGAAAGAAAACGGACTTACTTTAATTTTTCTCTTGGTTTTTACTAACTTTGCTCACAGGTGGGAATGGNGGGGGGGGGGGGGGGGGGGTATTTATAGGAGTCTGGGGGTGTAATGGGCAGTAATACCATCCAATAGAAGCTCAGCTCACGTCCTGACACGCCTGCCCATCCCTATCACCTTCCGGCCAATATAAATCAACATGCACTGGGCGGCATGCATGGCCAATGAGAATGCCACACCATGTTTAATGGATAAAATCATCCATTCTTATCCCTTAATGCCTAAGGAAAGGACGTGGCCATTGGAGATGCACATGCCAGAGGTTAAAAGTTACCCGATTCGACCGGTCACGCGGTACGGCTGATTTCTCGAATATTGCGAACAATCACGGTGGTCTCTTCATTTCCTTGGGCCATTCTGATTTTCCTTCATCAGAATCACTCCTCATAGGCTTTAACAATTATTTCATAACTCCCATGGTGTTTGGTTCACCATCTAGTCGGTTACACCTTCATACGGCCCGTTCTGCCTTCCGGACGCACCAGGCGGTTCACCGAATATTTATCTGTATCAAACGAATTTTTCTTCGACCGATTCTTGTTTTGTTGACTTCAGAAGGTTCTTAGCTAGCTCCATGCTGGTTCCCGGAATTTTTAAAATTGTTTCCAATGGTTCTTATTGTCGAGAATCGCTCCAGACACTTTACTTCTCGGCAAGGTCATTACACTCATCACCCATTAAATTTTGAAAATTAAATACAAAGCGATTATCAAAATTAAGACTATTATAGAAAATTGACAACTACAAAAGCTATTATCAAAATTAAGTAGCTTTCACAAGCTTATACAAATCTTCATGTAAAACTACAAAAATTAAACAAATATCATATACATTACAAATAAATTAATATTGATTTATTTTTGGTAGAAATTAAAATCTAATATATTGCAACACATTTTATTATCATAAAAATTTCACTACAACATATGAGAGTGAATCAAATCACATAAAATATCAAATAAAATACTCAAGATTCTTTTTGCTATTATAATTCTTAACATATAAAATATTATTTAATATTATTTACATATCATCAAATATTTACTACTGTTTCATAAATATTATTATGTTTTTGATTGTAAGACTATCAAAACATAATGATATTTATTACTGTTTAATATTTTCTAACCAAAAAAATATTTAATGCCAAATTAAATTAAATCATATATTAACTTTAAATATCAGATTCAAAAGTTGAATATTATGCTCTGGGATACAGATTTAAAACAAAAAATGCTGGCATATATGTGTAACACATTCCAAACCTAGAAAAGTTATTCAAATCAAAACATGGAGAAAACATCCATAACATAAACAAAAATGAAAATGATCAACAATTACAAACAATGCTAAAGACTTGAAAAAATAAATATATTGAAGTGAAAATTAATGTAAAAACTAATTTAATTTGATATCCATGGTACATTTTTGGAAAATAAATAACCAAAAGAGCTTAATTATAAAGAAAATTATATATGTCCTAACTATATCAAATATACAAAAAATTGTACAAATTAAAATAAAATATAAATTAGTATCAAAAGATGTAAAAAATAAAAAATAATCTAAAATGGAAAATATAAAATTTAGTTTCCAAAAATTATGATTTCTGAATTTTTGGTATCATTATGTGAATAACATTCCAAAAGGTTGCAAAATTTTCTAAATTAAACATATTCTTTAAATATACAAAGGTTAATACAATCACTGCTTATGATTTTAAAAATTAGCCAAGAAAAATAATATATAGATAACTTTACATTCGGAATATAAAAAATAATAAAGTCTTATTTATTAAAAAAAACTGTGAGTTTTTACTAATAAAAAGTTAAATTGATACAATAAACCATTAAAATTACACCTATGATTGAAAAAAATCAATTTAATTGGTTCAAATAAGCATTTTTATTAAACAATAAGTTAAATATGATTAATAATTTAATTAAATTAAAAAATATAAAAAGGTAATTAATTAGTCGGCGATAATCTATAATCCAACTATGGTGGAAAACCATAAGAAGAGCTTTCTGTTTTGCTTCCAAGGGAGAGAATGCAAGGTCCAAAATGGCCGAGCCCCACATGCGGAGAATACCGGAATGATCCTGAAGAACTCAACCCGCACGGGATTGATGATTGTCAGGATCAAAAAAAGCATCAAAATTACATTTGACAAAATCTTCGCCAGGTCGAGGCCAGAGCTGCGTAGACTCTATGAAACAGTATATTGCTGCATCAGTAGGGCAAAATGAGAGGAACCCAAAGCTGGCATAAAAACTACCAATTCAGCAACCTCAGTCAAACTAGAAGCAACATCAGCATGTGGTGACATGACTCGGTTGTTAAAAACCAGATTGTTCCAAGACTTCCAAATGCACCAAAGCAGCCAAATAAGAAGAAGTTTGAAAGTATTAGACAGGTTAGGCAAGTCTTGAATATCTAGAATCGCCTCGATATTTATTTCAACATCCCACAATGGAGGGTCCAGAAAATCAGGAAGTAGTAAAATGAGTAAGTCGCCAAGTAAACAGAGAGGAAGGACAAGTGAATAACAAATAGTTATTTATTTTCATCCCTAGCCGACAAAAACGACAAAGAGGATCAATTTTCACGCCTTGAATTCTATAAACAGAGCCTGTAGACAACACTAGGGATAACATATATATAAAAAAATTGTTTAAGCTTTGGTGGCACCTGCATAATCCAAATTCTATGTTTGAGGGCGGGGTCCCCGTGAGGAGTGGGGATATGTAGTATACATGGATCAAAAGATTGAGGTAGATGGTAATCCAACCAGACTGAGTATTCACCATTATGACAGTAAGGCCAAAGAATACTGTCCGAAGAAAAGTCTTGAGGAGGGTAGATTGATCGAATAAGTTAGAGATCATCATCCTACACATTATATTTTAAGTTCTTTTAGGTAAAAGATCGACCAGCTCGGCATAACTCCCTGAGGAGATGGAATGCCGAGCTGGCTACCTTCTGGGAACTTTTCATCATCCAGCTCGGCATTTTCTGAGGGCAAAAATGCCGAGCTGGTCTCCAGTTCCTTCTCCTCTCGATTTTGTGCATCCAGCTCGACATTTTGGACGAGCAGATGATGGCATGAGTAACCCAGCTCGGTATTTCCTTGGTCAAGATGGAATGCTGAGCTGGTCCACTGATTTTGCCGAGCTGGTTGTGTTCCAAGGCGAAATGCCTAGCTGGTTGCTTATCTAGGGGAAAATCAAGAGAAATGTTGGGGTCAAAACCGACATTTCCGGAACTAACGATTAAAATATTTGAATATTGAAGAAGAGTTTTCATATTTAGATATGAGTTCGAAGAAAGTTCATTTCGAACCACTTTGTCGATAACTCTGCGAAGAAAGTAAGAAATACTGTCTTTCGAGAGTTTTTCCGAGAAATCGATGAACTCGCAATTCATCAAACAGAGGACGATCGGCTGGACGAAACAAGACAGCCAGCTCGGTATCAAGACCTGCCAGTGATACCGGGCTGACTGACATCTCTTCATCACGATCGGCTGATCATTTCATCCTTTTAACGATTCCTCCGATAAACCGATGAAAGTTACGATTTTTTGAGTAAAAGGCAATCAACCAAGCTTGCAGGACAGCCAGCTCGGTATTTTGGCAGCCAATCCTACCGAGCTGACTGACATACATGAGCTGGATGCATGTTTTGTCAAGCATTTGCCACATAACGTCAATCTGGACAGCACAGAGCAGTCAGCTCGGCACCAGTCTACCGAGCTGGCTGTCATGATGCATCCAGCTCTGTATCATCCACCCTATTTGATACCAAGGTGGACAGCATGACGCACTCATCTTGGTAGAATCCTTCCCTTTCTGGAAACCGAGCTGGATGACACTTTCCGAGAGTTCCGAGCTGAAAAGGATATGTGTTCAATGATCGAGGTGTATCTTCCAAACCAGAAGGCTTTTGAACAAGAAACCACTTGTACAATATTTTTAACGCAATTATGAAACTCATGGAAGAAGAATCAGATCAAACGGAGTTCGTACGAGAAATTTATGGCATCCACAAGTTGGGCGTTGCTGTCCAGCTCGGTATGGGAGGCATGAAGCAGCCAGCTCGGGTTTTCCTTCCATCAGGCTACCGAGCTGGACAACATATGCCAGTCAGCTCGGTAGAATCCACCCTCCTAGATACTGAGCTGGCCGACACCCTTCAGCATGTCGAGCTGGACGCATCCCACGACTTATCGGAAGATCTCCTCTCATTCTGAAAACCGAGCTGGACGACATCATGGACCTGGAAGCAGCCAGTTCGGTGTTTCCTGCACCCAGGCTACCGAGCATGATGGTCAGCATACTGCATTCCGTCCAGCTCGGTAGGAAATGCTGACCCAGGTGGCTGACACTTTTTTTTCGTCTCATTTTGCTTCGTTCTTCGTCTTCAGGGTTTTTTCGTAAACATACCGATGTTTTCGTAAGTTTCTCGAAACATCGCGATGTTTCGTCTACCAAAGATAACAGAAAACAAACCGGAGAGAACCACTGAACCAAAAGACGAGGGATAGAATTTGGCAGAGCTGGAAGGATGGACCGGCAAGGGCTGAAACCAACTTACGGAAGGTTCCAGAAGTTTCCTCGAAGATTTATGGAAAAGTCATTGGAAAAAGGAAAAGACCATTATCCCACATCGAAACTTATGCTGTTTAGGATTTAGGTTGTCTTAATATAAATAAGGATCGATTCCTACCTCTTGTAACACATTCTAAGACGTTCACACATTCAATACATTCGCAGTACACAATTAGCAATAAAAGTTCGTTCTCTTTTTGACCTAATTTCCATTTTTGATATTTCTCTTTACTTTTCGTTTTTTCTCGCAAGATTCTCGGATCCTCACATCAACTTTCCGAAAATACATTGAGGTGAATTACGGTTCCCACAAGAAACTAGGACTTGATGATCAGCTGGACACTTCCTGGACGGGCAGAAGACCACCCAGCTCAGTATTTTATGGTGCAGAAGTGAATGCCAAGCTGGTTATGAGCTGATGGTCTTCATTCGGAAATCGCAACTTTTATCGGTTTATCGGACAAACCACTCAGAAAACAGGACGATCAGCTGGGCATCTCGAAGGATGCAAGCCAGCTCGGCATTTTTAGCTGGACAAAATGCCAAGCTGACAGCATTCTGCTCGAACAATCGCGACTTTTATCGATTTTTCGGATAAACCATTCAGAAAACAGGAAGATCAGCTGGGCATCTTGAAGGATGCAAACCAGCTCAGCATTTTTGGCTGGACAAAATTCCGACCTGGTCAGCTCCTCTCTGAAATGTCGAGATGACAGCACTCTGGTCGAAGAATCGCGACTTTTATCGGTTTTTCGGATAAACCGCTCAAAAAACAGGACTATCAGCTGGGCATCTCGAAGGATACAAGCCAGCTTGGCATTTTTAGCTGGAAAAAAATGCCGAGCTGGTCAGCTCCTCTCTGAAATGCCGAGCTAATGGCATTATGCTCGAAGAATCGCGACTTATATCAGTTTATCGGGAAAACCTGTATATTTCTGAGGATATTCAAATATGGAAGCTTTTCTCCGGTATCTAAATATCTTGGTCATTAATTCCGGATGTGTGGGTTTTGGCACCAACAACAAGCTTTAAGAGGAGCTAAGGGAGAAAGAACCAATTTTTAAGCAAAACCGAGCTTGAGACTTTAAGGAAACCTCTTCACCTCAACCCACCAAGCAGCTCTCAGTGGAACTACTCAGATTTCATGAAACTGGCCTCGAAATCTATAGGGAAGTGAGAAGATTTCATGAAGAGGTGAGAAGAGAAGATGGAACTAAAAACAAATGCAATAATAAGTAAGAAAAGAAGAAAAACTAATTTAAACTTGCATGAAGTAAAATGAGTTCAAGCTTCCATGAGCAAACGTAAAATGCAAACAAGAAGAGAAAAGAGAACAATTCTTTCTCTAAGTGCTGGCGGCACAAAGGCCTAAAATGGAAAATAAGATAGGTTTTTGGTGGCAAGAGAAGAATCGGTTTTCGTGTCTTTCCTTTGAGGTTGTAGTGCTGCTTTTATTGGGGATAGAAGGTCTTGAAAGCGCTACACTCCTCGGGAACACTCTTAGCCGACATGGGCTCTTTCTGTCGCTTTGTGTGAGCTGGAAGCGCGCTTCATTAATCGTATGGATATGGCAAACACCAAGGGGAATATCGAGGAGATCTTGTGGCTGAGCAAGGGACAGCTTCGATTGTTGGCGCGTGAGGAGTTAGGAAACATCTCTGGTGTTGTTCTGGTGCATGGGCATTTGAATAATGCATTCCCAGGGTTGCTCCTTTCGGTCGCTTGCTCTTGTGCAAACTTAGGGCGTACTGCATGGGCTGAGGTTGACTTTCCTTCCTTGTTGCTCCTTTTCCCATCTTTTGCTGTTTTGGCTGCCTTTGATTTGGTCACCATGGTCCTTAAGTCTTTATTTTTTTCTGAAAAACACCCAATCATGCAAAAAATGCAAGATACTAGTCCAATGCACCTCTAAGTTTAAATGTAATGTTATCCTAATGAAAAATGAGAAATAAGGGTCTAACTCTATATGAATGTGTCATGATTATTTAGCTAAAATGCAAGAGTATCTCCGCTCCATGAAGTGTTTGAGGGTCTCGTTCTGACCCTGCAATATCTTCCATAGATCAGTATCGGACGTTTCCTCATTCGTGTATATCGAGTAATTTTTAAGGAACGCTGCGGTAAGTTGTGTGAAGCTATCGATTGAGTTTCTTTCGAGTTTTGAGAAGCAATCAAGGGTGATACCCTTTAAGTTTTCGACGAATAAGAGGCAGAATCCTGCGTCTTCTTCCTCTTTTTTGAACCTTGCGCAAGCCATTGCGATCCTAAAAGACGTTAGCGGGCTTTTGGATCAGTGCTTCAATCATAGGGTCGGATTTTCACCTACCCTGGATCCGAAAGCTTCCACTGGGTGATGCGATCGGTGAACGGTGTCTTCTAAGCTTCCTTAAGAACACATCTGATTTCTGGCACAGAATTTGTTTCCCAATAGACTTGAGATTTTACTCTTTTCATCTCATCGGCGGTTCGATCGAGTTGCTTTCACAGCTCGTTGATTTTTCTCCTCTTGACGGCTCTGTGGAGATCGTCTTCTTGCGTTCTTTGCGCCTCTTCTTCTTGTTCTCATAAGAGAGCAAGTTCCTGTTCTGTTAAGTCATCCTCACGGTCTGAGGTGTGTCCTCCGTCCTCAGGTTGATCAACATTTGGTTGATCCTCGATGAAGGGGTTTCCCTCAGGGCGCGAGTTTGTTAGTAACGGTTCTTGTCGAAGTTGGATTCCCAGATTGTCGGATCGGAGGTGTCTTTTAGGGTTGATCCTGTGCATCGACGGAGTTTATTCCATGTTGCGTCGCGAATCACGCCTTAACGAACCTTGCCCTACGGCGGTTGCAAAGTCAACGCGCATTCCTCATAAAGGATTGGGTCTGGATTCAGCTTCCTTACATAGATTTTCCATCTATTGCATCAACAATTCATTGAGCTTCCCTTGCTCTTCCTTGTTCTTCTATAGGGTATTCCAAGAGAAGATTATAGCTGTGCAATTAGGGTTGCGGTTGCTTCCTCTCGATCTTCTTCTCCAGTTTGATTTTGATTTGACAGGGTTTCTTCTCCGATAGCCATAAGGTTCGATCTCGTAACTTTCCGCTTTCAAGAGTAAAGACTTCTCATATACACCCTCCTTCTAACACCAAATTATGGGAGCCGAAATTCGCAGAACATATTTTTGTGAAGTTGATAATGTAAAGATCTGAGATTCTTGGGAAAAAAGCGAAATAAAGAAAAGATCGAAAAAGAAATTAAGGGAAAAAAAAATAGTTTTTATTGCTTTATTGCAAGAGTATCGGAAGTTGAAATGTGTTATCAAGGCATAAATCGATGTCTTTATATATTAGACGATCTTAAGTCCTAACTAGTCATATTCTCGATATGGGAACTAGTTTTCTCTTGTTTTTTATCGACTTTCGATAAATCTTCAAGAACTTTGAGGATCTTTGGTGAGTCAGCTCTGCCCGCAATAATCTTCCTTGTCGGTTTGGCCCAATCTCATCCTCCGTCTTCGGTTTGATAACTCTTTCGGTTTGTTTTAAGTTAACGTCTTATCATTTTCGATAGAAAAAACGGTACAATATTTATGTAAACATCGATGAGTTTTACGAAAACATTGATAAATTCTCAAAATGATTTTAAAAACAAAGATCGAGATGTGATTGACTCGACATAACCTTACGGGAAGACATCTCGACCGACACGGCATCAAGAGAAGATGCTCTGTACTCCTGCTTGACCGGCTCGACACATCAATAGGATAACATTTTGGCCTAGCCAGTAACGCACATCCTGATCGACCATCTGGCTCGGCATCGATGATCATCCCGCGTACCATCCGGCTCGGCATCGTTGCTCATCCCGCGTACTATCCGGCTCGGCATCATCACTCATCCCACGTACCGTCTGGCTTGTCTCACGTACTATCCGGCTCAGCATCATTGCTCGTCCCGCGTACCGTCCAGCTAGGCATCATCCTAGTCCTGCGTACCGTCTGGCTCGTCCTGTGTACTGTCTGGCTTGTTCTACGTTCCGTCCGGCTTCGCATCATCCTCATCCCTCGTACCATCCGGCTTGTCTCACACACCATCTGTTGGGGTCAAAACCCACACTTCCGGAATTAACGATTAAAATATTTAAATATCAAAAAGGAATTTCCATATTTAGATATGAGTTCGGAGAAAGTTCATTTCGAACCACTCTGTCGATAACTCTGCAAAGAAAGAAAGAAAAACTATTTTTCGAGAGTTTTTTCGAGGAATCGATGAACTCGCAAATCGTTGAACAAGGGATGATCGGCTGGAAAAAATAAGACAGCCAGCTTGGTATCAACACCTGCTAGTGATACCGAGTTGACT
>OVBI01002618.1:0-18419 GCA_900406495.1 Sisymbrium altissimum | reverse complement strand
CCTTTTTGTAATCTACACATGTTAAACAAACAAATTAAAGAAACAAGAAGAAAGCAAAGTGTTTCATACAAGTTAATCAAGCAACAAAGTCTAAAAGCATTTCGAATTAGCAAAACCATCCTGGTGAACTCTAGAAGCTTCATATAAGATTGAGTAAAGAAGAAAGAGATACCAAGATTGGAATGTTTGGGATAGAGTTGAGGCACTCCTTGCTCTTCTAAACTTGGAAGAACATCCTCAGTCTGCAGCAACAAGAACCTTTGAAAAAGTGAAGATGACAGATTTTGTGAAACGACCTTTGAAAAAGAAGGAAAGAATCTCACAGTATAATTGGCACCGAAACAAACGTAGGTTCCTTCAATTGGAGGAGGAGGTTCAGGAGGAGCAGAGTTAGGAGAGTAGAGTCTGTAATAAGGAGGAGGCGGCGGATACGTAGCTGTAGCCATTCCTCCTACACAAGGCTATAGGGTTTCTACATTTGCAATGCACACCAAGATAATTCACCAAAACAGGAATATACCAACAAACCAATCTCTGTCCACACATGAATAACGATTAGAAATTAATTAAGTAATATGGTATCAAAATCAAAACCAAATCGCAATCCATACAAAGACTACGCTAATCGATTTTAAGCACGTTCAATCTCTCGAAAGAGTTTAATAGGCAAAGGTTCACATCCACATAAGAAATAGAACAAACCCGATTGTGAATTAAGGAGTAAACAAGCCTCATATTCCATTAGAGGCATAAACTAATTCAAAGGAAAAGAGTATTATTATGATGTTTGGTTCACTGGGCTTAAACGACGCCGTTATGTTGTTTATAAACATAACTAGTAATCCAAATTCCATTAGACACATAACATAATTCCTATCTGTAATCAAAGAAAAGTACACTTGCCTTGATTGCAGTCTGCCAAGGGTTTCGATGGGATTAACGCCTCTTGATTAAAGATTCAGTAATCCCGCGATTGAAGATTGAAGAAGGAATCTCTGATTTTTAACAGCTAAATCAAAATCCTAAAACCAATTGAAAGGGGAAAAGGAATCTGCGGAATCAATTAGAGATCGACACTGTAGGGTAGGAGAAAATGGAAAGAGCGAGGAGGAAGAAGACAGTGAAAGTGAGAGACCAAAGGAAACATTAGAGAGAGAGAGAGAGAGAGAGAGACGCGCACCTATTTGATCTTCTTCTCTCTTTCAACGATTTCTGTCTTAATTTTTGACGACCACTTACTCGAGAAACGACTTATTCTACTGGGCCATTAATGGGCTTTTTAGTCTAATGATATGTTGTTTTACTCGCATAGATGTGTCTTGAGTTTTGTAACCAGTCAGTCACCTTCTCTTGAGTTCACACCTATTGCTTACTTAACTCTCGAGTCTACAGACTTTGTAGCAGACTCGATATTTTTGTTGCAAAATAAATTAGATTTGAAAAGAATAGAACCTTCAGTTTTTTTAAAAAAAATTAGTGTATTTTTAAAAATCATTCATTGGGTTAAAACTAACTCAACGCAAACCAAAAAGTAAAGAAATGAAAGGTTTCCAAGTACTAATTGAACGAACCATTCTACAAAGTCGCTGATCGGTTTGAAACTGAACAGAAACCAAAAATAAAATGTATAAAAAAAAATCCAAGTTAATGGTTTGCTCATTTGTTTAGTTTGGTTTTGGAAAGAATTTAGTCAGTTCAGTTCTAACATAAATCTTTGATTTTGACTAAAATTTGGTATATTTAGGCGGTCTATATCTTGCTCATCTTGTTAGTATATCTTGGATAACACAAACATAACCAATTCGCAAATACCAAGCAAGATGATTACAAATTCAAAGACACATGATGCAAATGATGGATTAGTTGGAACAAAAGAAGCAAAGTAACCAACAAGATGAGCCACACGACTAATCTAAATAAGAGAAGCAAATACCAAGCAAGATGATTTCAAAGACACATGATGCAAATGATGGATTAATTGGTACAAAAGAAGCAAAGCAACCAACAAGATGAGCCACACGACTAATCTAAATAAGAGAAGCAAATACCAAATAAGATGATTTCAAAGACACATGATGCAAATGATGGATTAATTGGTACAAAAGAAGCAAAGCAACCAACAAGATGAGCCACATGACAAATCTAAATAAGAGAAGCAAATACAAAAAAAAGCAAATACCAAAAGAAGTAAAACAAACACAGAAACAAGTCATAGGCAAAAACGACTCTGTTAGCAACATGAATAACGACATCTACAATTTCATCTAAAAGTCTGAATAAGAGAAGTAAATACCAACAAAATAATTTTATCAGAGACTTGTGATGCAGAGAATGAGACATGATACACACAAGAAAAATAACGATACATGATTAATTGTAACATGAAACTTGAACACAAAACCTAACAAAGCTATTAGTATAGGAAATAAAAGATAATTGCACTTAACAATGTCACCTAAAAACACTGATTTATAGTTAGACTCTCACCAACTCATATCTCCAAGACATTTCGACAATCACAAAATGTTAAGTACGGTGTATCAAGTTTAGAAGGTTAAATTTACCAATCTCACCTATCTATAAACGATATGAGCATAAACATATGAAACATAGACAAAAAAAAACACACTCACAGAAACAAGTCAGGCAAAAACGGCTATGTTTGCAACATAAATAATGACATCTAAGATTCTATCCAAGTCTGGTTGAGTCTAAAAAAACCAAGGCGAAACCATAACAAGAATAGCACACCAAGAAAGAATGAAACTACAAATTCTAACATGAAACATAATCAAGAATAAATCCCAAAAGATTTACAAAACTAAGGCAAATTAAGTATAAATCATCAATCATAAGAAACAATGTCATAAGGAAAGTAAAGAAGCGTTAATTTAGCAGTTAAATCTATTAGTATAGAAAGTAAAGACTATTTTGTGAGCAGAAACATATAAAGGCAAAGAGATAAGTGAGAAAGTTACAATGATAGCAAATTATGTACCATAGCATGATTCAAACTACCAAGGCAAAAAGATAAGTTCGACATAGAGATCTACACAAGAAATAAAAACAATATCTTAAGCCAGAAATAGGGATTCGACAAAGTAAAATCAAGAAAATTTTATCATAAACTCAAGCAGCCAAGATATCAAACTTCTGTAAATAGTTTCTTTCAGAACTAGAGAAACTAAAAGCAAAAGCAATATGCATATCTATTTAAATGAAGATAACATGAAACTCATGAAAGAGTTGGAAAGAAAATAACCTGAAAATCTTTGGAAACCGGAGAAAAACTTGAGTATGTTTGTTTACGACTCGTTAGTACCTGCATAAAAATTAAGACAACAAATTAAGCTCAAGAGACGAATGTATCTCTAGACTTGATCATGAAATAAAGCATCATATATTGAGCAAATTATAATTTCACATACCTGAAATAGAAGGAGAAATAAACTTTAAGAGAACATGAAAATCTTATGTCATAATTACCTCATCATTTGAGATAACCTTATCATTTGCATTCCTAGCATCAAAGACATTCTTTTGGCTTTTCATCTAGGATCTCAGTCAATTCCAAAGAGAGAATCACTTACCTTTTCTTAGGAGGCATTTGTTTATAGCTCATTTAAGTTCTGGCATCAGTAACGTTTCTCAGAGATAATTAAAATTATCTCCATTCTAGGACGAGGCATTTGCTTATAGCTGCCGAGACTAAACTGTGTTCTTCAAAGAGGAGGGACAGCCTCATTGAATTAGGGACACTTGCTCCGGGACTAAGAAACTGTGTTCTTCAAAGAGGAGGGACAGCCTCATTGCACTAGGGACATTTCAGAGAGGTAATTTAGATTACCTCGATGATATTAGGGACAGCCTCTATTCCTTATGGCATCAGGTAAACTCAGAGAGGTAATTAAGATAACCTCGATGCAATTATAGCATTAGGGACATTAAGAGAGGTAATTAAGATTACCTTGTTTTGAGCCTTTTGGGTATAGCTCCGAGACTAAACTGTGTTCTTCAAAGAGGAGGGACAGCCTCATTGAATTAGGGACACTTGCTCCGGGACTAAGAAACTGTGTTCTTCAAAGAGGAGGGACAGCCTCATTGCACTAGGGACATTTCAGAGAGGTAATTTAGATTACCTCGATGATATTAGGGACAGCCTCTATTCCTTATGGCATCAGGTAAACTCAGAGAGGTAATTAAGATAACCTCGATGCAATTATAGCATTAGGGACATTAAGAGAGGTAATTAAGATTACCTTGTTTTGAGCCTTTTGGGTATAGCTCCGAGACTAAACTGTGTTCTTCAAAGAGGAGGGACAGCCTCATTGAATTAGGGACACTTGCTCCGGGACTAAGAAACTGTGTTCTTCAAAGAGGAGGGACAGCCTCATTGCATTAGGGACATTTCAGAGAGGTAATTTAGATTACCTCGATGATATTAGGGACAGCCTCATTTCCTTACGGCATTAGGGACATTCAGAGAGGTAATTTAGATTACCTCGATGCTATTATAGCATTAAGGACAGCCTCATTTCCTTATGGAATTAGGGACATTCAGAGAGGTAATTTAGATTACCTCGATGATATTAGGGACCGCCTCATTTCCTTATGGCATTAGGGACATTCAGAGAGGTAATTTAGATTACCTCGATGCTATTATAGCATTAGGGACCGCCTCATTTCCTTATGGCATTAGGCACACTCAGAGAGGTAATTAAGATTACTTGGATGCTATTATAGCATTAGGGACACTCAGAGAGGTAATTATGATTACCTCGTTTCAAGTATAGCAGCAAGCGGATGGGACATTAGTATAGCTCGGTGACTAGTGAACCGAGTTAATCATAGAACTCGACCACAAATGAAATCGCAGAGAAAGTAAAGACCGACACTAAAAGTGAAAAGGAAATCTAAACAAAAGGCATAAACCAAACAGAAAACAAGAAAAGACAAAAAAAATCAAAAACCATATGAAAAGGAAATCGACACAAAAGACATAAACCAAACGGAAAACAAGAAAAGAAAGTGAATCAAAAACCATATGAGGAAAAGCAAGTTAAAAAGTAAGAGAACTAAACAACATATGACGATAAAAGTAAGAAACACAGCTGACAAAAATCTCTACAAGGAACCTATTGAGAGAACCATAGGCAATCGCAACATCCTGATATAATAATATAAAGCAAAGCAAGTAGTTAAACATACAGAAAATCATCATAAGAGCACCAACACACAAAGGTTTTTAATAATGAACAAATACCTCCATAACATCACAACTCACAAGGGTGGAGAACGTCTCTTCTGCTCGGGAGTACTTTCACAGCACATTAGCTATCACTAGATTCTGCACGCAGCTGCATTCGGGTAAGCAGACTTGTGACCTGGACAGTACAAAAGCCATTTCACAGAAGAAAATGATTAAAAAAATCATTGCAGAGTAGAATTTAAAGACCTTAGAAAGAAGGAAAATACAAGAATACAAGTTAGGCAGAGGAATGCTTGAGTAATACCTGACCAAAGAATGTTTGATAGGTCGTTTGTTTGTTCTTCTCTTGAAGCCTCCGTCCTTGGTAGGTTTTGTCTTTTTCTTGGACATCGTTGGTCGTCTGAAAACAAACAAAGCACAAGTCTTTTTCACTTTCAATCTCCAGAAAGAACTCGTAAGGCAAAGATTCACATCCATAAGAGCAGTAAGCTCGTCGATTTGAAGATTGTGAATTAAGGAGTAAAGAAGTCTCATATTCCTTAGACACATAAACCAATTCGAAGACTAAGATAATCGATTTGAAGAGTAGCACAAATCCAAAGTACAAAGATACTCAATTTATAAGTAAACAAGATTCACATAACCTAATTCATTTCTAAATCAAAATCCCAAAACCAATTAAAAGGGGAAAAGGATGGACATCCCTTCATAAGCAAAACAATGATGTAACAATTAGAAGCGAAGTATAATAAAACTTGAAAGGAATGATAGAGTATTACCTGAGTAAAATGACCAGACTCACGAGGAATCATTTCTTGTTTCGAATTCCTCTCAGTGGCCTCATAAAGCTTAGCCTCTCGGCTAGTGAAATCGGAGTTACTGCTCTTCTTCACCACATCCATCTTCTTGGATATTTTTGGCCAGTCAACCTCGGGGTCGTCTGAAAACAAACAAAGCACTGTGAATTTGAAAACAGTGTTCAAGATTCATATCAAGGCAAAGGCTAATCGATTTGAAAACATAAACCAATACCAAAACTGTGAATTTAGGAATAAAGAAGTCTCATATTCATTATATTCAAAGAAAGGTACAAAGATTCACGTCCATAAGAACAAATACAAATTACAAAGATTGTGAATTTATGAGTAAACAAGTCTCAAATTCCATTACACACATAACCTAATTCACTGCTAGTATATGTAATCAAAATCCTAAAACCCGAAGTACAAAGATTGTCAATTTACGAGTAAAGTACACTTGCCGGGTTTCGACGGGTTTGAGGAAGAAGATAGGATTCCAGGATTTGGGTGTGGAGAACGAGAGATTAACGCCAGAAACGCTCTTGATTGAAGAAGAAATCTGCGATTTCGAAACAAAGAGATGAAATTAGGGTTTCGAAATTCATTCGAAGAAAAAAAGGAATCGACTGATGAAGAAAACTACAAGGTTAAAGTGAAGACTACCTACAAAGAGACGACGGTGACTTCTACAGATGTGATTGATTCTTCCGACGGAGATTCAATTTGCAGCGGAATGACGAAATTTTGAGAAATCGCCCAAATAACCCAAAAAAATGAAAAACGAAATAAACCTAGTTAATAAAAAAACTATATGGGTCGGTGAGTTAAACGACGCCGTTGACTCGATTATAAACTATAACGGTCAATAAGTTAAAATGACATTATGCTATATACAACGGATCTTTTTATTTTTTCTTTAAAATAAAAAAAAACTTATCTTTAATACAATATGCATGTCATTAAATAATCAGTTCTAAAATTGCTAGATTTTTTTAGAATAAAATAGTTTTATAAATAATTTGTTATACTATTTGCTAAATTTTGTTGGTATAATAATAGTTTTACTAATCATTATTATATATGGTTTACCATTTTTATAAATTTGATATATTTTATTATGTTTTTTTTTACAATAGATTGTGTCATTCTTGAAATGTTTTTTTTATATCATTTATATACTGTGATCAAGGGATAATTCTCAGTCTCATTCTAATAGATTATTTGATACTCTTCAATCTGAGAGTTTAGGAAAATAAGTGTGTTAAATTTCAGTATATCGAATCCATCAAGAATTTCAATTTTGAGAGGTTTAATCTTTTCTCTCCGTCACCAGGACTGTGTTTACTGTATAATTAAAAAAGCGTTAGCCTCAAGTCCCTAAAAAGGTTTTATATTTAGGGGCCCATATTTTCAAAATTTTTTTTTAATTTACTGTTAAAATTTATTTTATATTTAGCCCCAATCAAACATAAAATATATACATTTATCAAGGAAAATTTTTGTTTTCCTTAATGGCTTAATCAATTTTTTGTAATGGAAAATGTAGTTAATAATCCTAAGAACTTATGAAGTTCCACAATTTCTTTCTATAATTTTGAAGTTTTTCAAAATTTAAACTAATAAAAAAACAATTATAATTAAAAAGTTAAATAAATAAGACGGTTTGGCTGTTTTATCTATAAAAAAATAGTTGATTCAAAATTTTGATAGAAATTTTTGTATAAAAGCATGAAATAGTTATATAATAGTTTTTTAAAAAACATTATAGAACTTCATATATCATCTATGATCATTATTTTTTGTTTTAACTATTACTTGTTAATAATATCTTTAAAACTTATAATAATAGTTAATCAGTTACTTTTATATATGTAGATAAAATAGAAAAATCTTTCAACCACTTAAATATCTTTTAAAATTCATAAACTTTCATTATATATATATATATATATATTTGTTGGCATTATAGAATTTTTTGATTTAATACTTTGTAATGTATAATTACTGAATTATAATATTTTAACTTTATAAAAATATATTTAGAAAATTTGCCTCAAACCCCTAAATTTTTTGGCACGGCACTATCCGTCACATCTTTTACGTTTTTGATGAAGAGATCAGAGAGTTATGTATGGACAACTTCTCCAAATACTTTGAAGAAAAAGATTTCTAAGGAATGGGATCCTTGTATAATTAGGAATATGACCTAGATGGTATATCAATATTGTCAAACCTTTTTTTCATGTCCATGCAATCTCAATTGTTGTTAGGATTGTACTGTTGATTGGATTAGTATCTAATAGACTGAAAGAGTTCTTAGTTTCTTAGTATCTAATAAACTGAAAGAGTTCTTAGTTTCTCGATCATAAAAAATTTCTTAACTTTTGTTTTGGTTGTCTTTCATATACTTTAACTAACTCTAAATATTTTTTTCTTTTAAATCTTTTTCATTAGTTACATTGAAATGAGGATATGAAATGATTACCAACACTTGATTTTTTTTTTTTTTTTCTATTTAGTTTCTTTAAGAAAATGACATGGAATTGTTTAAGTTTATGCAAAACTATCATGTAAATAGTTATGGATCTGTTTTGGCTTTTAATTAGGGAGATTGGTTATGCTTCATAATGTCTGATGTTTACAAGAGTTTTTGTTTTAATCAAATAATTTCTTTACGAATGAAACTAAGTGACCAAAGAGTTTTTTTTTATTTTTGCCTCATTTACACTCAATTTGTGTTAAGACGATTGACTATCTATTGCGTTTCCTTATAAACTTCCATACAAAACTAAACGTTGGTTCAGCTGCTACAACTTGGTACCGAAGGGTGGGCGAAATAAACTAGTGTTGATTCAACTATTGACATTATGTTTCACTGTTCCTATACCTTCTAAACACATGTTACCGCTCTAAAAGGTTTGACAGGATTAACGACAGAAATTAAAATATATGGAACACGTCTCCCGAGGACAGCAAGACTAACCTACATATGATTGGACAATGAACTCAAAATTTTGAGAACCAACTATATTTTTTACACACATATATAAGTTACGTTATATTGAGTCATACAGACCATAACAAATTCTATATCTTTGTTTATCGCAATTACTCTTAATCGGTTTTAGTGGTCCTATAGTCTTAACTCAAATAATTCCGCTTCTAACTTATCGCTTTAATCGGATTGAGAGACTTTGCGGTTTTATAAAATGATTTCTAAACTACTTTTCTAAAATGTTTTGGTTTAAACTATTACGAATTTGCGAATTGCGTCTTAGCTTTTCCGCGAATTTTTCTCGAAACGATACAACAATTTTTTTTTTGTTATAAGGTAAAGGTTTCTGTGAACGCTTTTAAGAGCGAGTTTGCAAAACGCTTTAGCCGTTTTAAAACGTTTCAGGGAACGCTTTTTTAAGCGAGTTTGCTAAACAAAAATTTTGGTTTATTTAAAGATAAATCATGATTAAGAACTTCTGTGTTCAACCGTTTAGATACTGATACTTGTGCTTTACTTGTAATCGGATGGCTAACGAAGTTGACAACACTCTTGAGACACCAACTGTGGGGGCTGGTGCTGGTGCTGCTACTGCGGCTAGAAATTTGATCCCTATTGGTGACACTACTGAAGAGACGGCAAGAAGAGCCCTGTTTAATTCTGCCCCGCCTCCGGTGACTACCCCCACTGAAGTCAACAATGACATTCCGTCAGCAGTAACTCAGGGACTCATGCCGGATAAATTTGACGGAACTGGCTTCAAAAACTGGCAACAAAAGATGATGTTTGCTCTGACCAACTTGAAGTTTAACAAGTATCTGACAGAGGACAAACAAACCATTCCGGCTGGAAACACTGATGTCTGCACACTCGCAAGTTTTAAGTCATGGATCCATGGTGATTACTTGTGCAGAGGGTGGATCTTGGGATGCCTTGTGGAAAAGCTGTATGGTGTCTACACTAATGCCACATCATCAAAGGCATTGTAGATGTCTTTGGAGAAGCAGTACATAACAGAATATGCTGCCTGCCAGAAGTTTGCTAATGAGAAGTTTCTGGACTTTAAAATTGTTGACTCCAAACCAATAATGGATCAAGTAGAGCAGGTACAACTGATCTGTTACGAGGTAGCAGCGGAAGGAATGTCGATTTGCGAGATCTTCACAGTAAACTCTTTCATCCATAAGCTACCTCCGAGCTGGGAGACTTTTAAGTCCTACCTCAAACACAAGAAGAAGGTGATGTCTCTTGAAGATCTCATCACCAGGTTGCGAATGGAGGATAGAAATCACAACAAACATGGATTCTCTCAGGGTCCGGTGGAACACAATGCAAATGTGGCTATCCACAAGGGAAAGGGAAAGGCTAAGCTTATGAGAAGCCATCTCTGAAACCTTCATCCTCCATGAACTTTAAGAAGCATGGTGCCTCATATAAGAAGTTCAAAGGCAAGTGTCACAACTGCAACAAGCCTGGTCATAAGGCAGATGTGTGTCACAGCAAGCCCAAGAATAATGGGAAAGCTCAAGCCAACTTGACTGAAAAAGACCTCTGCGCTGTGGTCTCGGAAGTCAACATGATTGAAGACAACCAAATGGAGTGCTGGTATGACACTGGTGCCACGACCCACATTTGTACTGATAAGGCTATGTTTAGCACCTATCATAAGTGTAAGGGACATGAACAACTGTAATGGAAAACTCAGTATTTTCCAAGATTACAGGTCGTGGGAAAGTTTTGCTCAAGATGACCTCAGAAAAAGAAGTCACTCTCCAGAATGTGAAGCATGTTCCTGACATGAGGAAGAATCTGATTTCCGGCACTCTCCTCAGAAATGCCAGCTTTGCAGTTCAATTTGAGGAAGACAAGATAGTGTTCAAGAAGTTTGGGATATTCATAGGCAGGAGTTATGAAAAGAATGGACTTGTCAAGATGTGTGTCTCGGCAGTCCATCGTGACAATAATGTTGCTAATGTTAAGTTCAAGGGGAAAACTAAATCAAACTGAATTTGCTAAGATCATTGTGAGACTTTTTTTGTCTCTGCCTAGTTCCTAAGATGATAAAACAGTGCTACCTGTAAGAGATAAGGCTAAGCAATGGCTTTTAATGATTCTTAGCTATGTAATATATGTGGAGTATTACATGATGCTTCTTAAAATACAAGTTAAAGGCAGATCACCTAATGAGTGTGAAATGGGGCCGTTTCTTGGAGAATGAAAGTAAAGTTATATTCTCCAAGTTCACTCATGAATAACCAGACAAGTTCAAGGCCAAAATGAACTTAGTTCTACGAGAAATGAAGCTAGGTTATAGTTATTGTCTCGGTTTACATCCAAATCTGGGTGGTTAAAGACATTATGTTCACCTCCCGGCCAAGTAAACCCGACAGATATTAACAATGAGTGGTTCAAAACTGAAAAATGCTACCTACTCAGACATAGTCGATTTTGCATGTATTCTCGGAAATTTAGTTTGTCTAGTAAAGTCTAGGTAGTCTAGTCAGTCTGTAAAGTAATCGAATCTGTTTAGTCTTTATATGTTTAGAGTTATTTCTATTTATGTGGGGGATTATTGGACCTTCGTAATGGACCAATGGGCCCATACGAATTTGGAGTGTTGTGTGAAAATAAATAAAAGTGTGGACTTAAGTTAAAAGCCTTGAGTTTAAAAGAGGGTGACATATATTTGTCCCACATCGGAAATAAGGGAGACATTTTGAGTGTTTATATATAGAAACACTCATTTCCAAGTTTAAGAGATGCATGGGAGAGAAGAGATGCATCCACGCGCTCGCTCCGCCGCCGCTGGCCGGCTCGGTTCGGGTCTGGTCGGGGTCTGGGGAATGTGGGCTTTATCCACAATAAGATATTCTTTTTGGGCCAAATTTCTATGCGATTTTTTGGCCCATTTCCAGAAAAACACATGCAGTTTCGTTTAAAACGACACGCAGATGTCTCTCTCTCCACGCCAAACAATTTGAATGGGTCAAAGAGACCGAGTCTTGAGGAGAAAGTTTCTCAACAGTGAAACTGCTTGATCTCCCGAGTATCTCTCCACGTGCAGCTTCTTTTGCAGACTGTAGGTCTCGTCTCTCCAGCTATAAATAACGACCTTTCTCCTCTCACTTTCTCCACCAATTCACGATAGAAAATCCTCCTTTCTCTCTCGTCTTTCTGTCTATCGTAAGTATTCTGTGAATATATCGCAGTAATATAATAAGTTTGTAGATTCCGAGTTCGAGTGTTGAACGAACCGGTTTCAAACGTGTTTTATCTTGGGACTTGAAAATCGTACATAACCATCACACTAACGGGCGATTTATTTGAGTTAAGGAAAGAAATTAAGTCTCAACGCATGTTCTCGTTTTCATAAAACATTTCCAATCGCTTCGATTTTCAATCGCTTTCCTTAATATCGTTTCAGTTTATAATCGTTTAATATAATTATAATCGTTTCTATATCTTTGTTTATCGTAACTATTCTCAATCGGCTTTAGTGGTCCTACATATAAAACCCAATGCATTGAAGCGTTTTATTTAAACAGACCAGAAATGATATTATGTTCACTTTTAGCATTCACGTATTCATATTTTCACCAAAACTCAGTAAAAATGATGTTTTAGATGAATCATCCCCATAAATTAACCGACTGTCAATCAGAAACATGAAAAATACGAATAAATAATTATATATAGAGAAATATATACATATATAAACTCTTAAAAATCCCCTAGTCTATATTTGAGAAATAAGTTTGTTGAGTTGTCTTCACCTAATTTAGTTTCTTTAAACAATATGTTATGGCACCAATAAATTATGACATGGTTTATACAGAATTATGATATGGCACCTAATTCTTATTTTACTCTAACATATTGCAATAAATTGGTTTCGGGCTTTAAAAATTTATCGGTCTTTAAAAAATTATGTTAAGATAATATCAATAATACAATCATAAAATAATACGACATAAAAAATCTGTTTCTGAAGGCCATCAGAATTATTAATAAATATTTAAAAAAATTCAATATTACGTAAAACCCTAATACATACTATCTATCTCTCTCTACATAAAGATTTTACAGACATGTACAATGAAACAACAAGACAATTCAAACTTTCACAACACACATGATTTTTTTATATGTTTACAATGGGATCATGTTAATTTCAAAAAATATACTTGGTCTAAAAGAAGGTATACATATATCATCATTTTTATATTTAATGTCTATAAACTATATATTTTTGATTTCTATGATAAAATATTTATTATTTTAATTTCAAGATCTACAGTGCCAGAATTTATCATATGTCAATGTAAATGGTTTTCATTGTGTTAATTTGATTTTTTCATTAAAAAACAAACAAAACCTATAATCTTCAATAAAACATCTGTTTCAGGTTATAAAAAGAAATCCTCTCTCATTTAGAATTATTATTTTCATACTCAGAATAAATTTATTTGAATGATCAGGTCTACTAATTAATGAATGGTTTTACGATATACAGTATTATGTTGGATTAATCATCTTATACAATTTTGGTAAGTTTGGAAAGAAATTTTAGAAGAATTAATTTGCTTTCTAAACTTAAAAAACTATGTTAAGATAACATCAATAATAAAATCATAAAATAATACCATACAAAAAAATCTGTTTCTCGTGGCCATAAAAATTGTTAATAATATTTGAAAAATTCAATATTATCTAAAACCCTAATACATACTATCTATCTCTCTATAGATAAAATTTTTATAAACATGTATAATGAAACAACAAAACAATCCAAACTTTCACAACAGCTCGTGATTTTTTTATATGTTTACAATGGGATCATGTTGATTTCAAAAAATATATTTGGTCAATTTAGTAGAAAGTATATATATATATATATATTATCATTTTTATATTTAATGTCTATATACTATTTATTTTTGATTGATAAAATCCCCTAGTCTATATTTGAGAAGTAAGTTAGCTGAGTTGTCTTCACCTAATTTATTTTCTTTAAAAAAATATGATATGGCACCATTAAATTATGATATGGCTTATACAGAATTATGACATGACACATAATTCTTATTGTTCTCTAACATATAGAAATAAATTAGTTTTGGGCTTTAAAATTTTTTTGGTCTCTGAAAAATTATGTTAAATAATGTCAATAATACAATCATAAAATAATACGACACAAAAAAACTCTTTCTGGAGGTCATAAGAATTATTAATAAATATTTGAAAAATTCAATATTACCTAAAACCCTAATACATACTATCTATCTCTCTATAGATAAAGATTTTACAGACATGTACAATGAAACGACAAAATAATCCAAACTTTCACAACACTCTCATGATTTTTTTATATGTTTACAAAGGGATCGTGCTGATTTCAAAAAATATACTTGGTCAATTTAAAAGAAGGTATATATATATCATCATTTTTATATTTAATGTCTATATACTATTTATTTTTGATTTCTATGATAAAATATTTGTTATTTTAATTTCAAGATCTACAATGCTAGAACTTATCATATGTCAATGTAAGCGGTTTTCATTGTGTTAATTTGATTTTTTCATTAATAAACAAACAAAACCTATAATCTTCAACATAACATCTGTTTCAGGTTATAAAAAGAAATCATCTCTCACATAGAATTATTATTTTCTTACGCAGAATAAATTTATTTGACGATCAGTTCAACTAATTAATGAATGGTTTTAAAATATACAGTATTATAATGGATGAATCATCTTATATTTGGAAAGACATTTTAGAAGAATTATTTTGCTTTTTAAACTTAAAAAATTATGTTAAGATAATGTCAATAATACAATTATAAAATAATACTACACAAAAAATCTGTTTCTGGAGATCATAAGAATTATTAATAATATTTAAAAAAATTCAATATTACCTAAAACTCTAATACGTACTATCTATCTCTCTCTAGATAAAGATTTTATAGACATGTAAAATGAAACAATAAAACAATACAGACTTTCACAACAGCTCATGATTTTTTTTTATGTTTACAATGGGATCATCTTAATTTCAAAAAATATTTTTGGACAATTTAAAAGAAGGTTTATATATATTATCATTTTTATATTTAATGTCTATATACTATTTATTTTTTATTTCTATAATAAAATCCCCTAGTCTATATGTGAGAAGTAAGTTTGGAGAGTTGTCTTCACCTAATTTATTTGCTTTAAAAAATATGACATGGCACCATTAAATTATGACAAGGCTTATACAGAATTATGACATGGCACCTAATTCTTATTGTATTCTAACATATTGCAATAAATTGGTTTCTGGCTTTAAAAATTTATCAGCCTTTAAAAAATTATGTTAAGATAATGTCAATAATACAATCATAAAATAATAAGACACAATAAATCTGTTTCTCGAAGCCATAAGAATTATTAATAAATATTTAAAAAATTCAATATTACCTAAAACTCTAATATATACTATCTATCTCTGTCTAGAAAGATTTTATAGACATGTACACTGAAAAACAAAACAATCCAAACTTTTACAACGCTCATGATTTTTTTATATATTTACAATGGGATCATAATAATTTCAAAAAATATACTTGGTCAATTTAAAAGAAGGTATATATATATATATATATATCATCATTTTTATATTTAATGTCTATATACTGTTTATTTTTTATTTCTATGATGAAATATTTGTTATTTTAATTTCAAGATCTACAATGCCAGAACTTATTAAATGTCAATGTAAATGGTTTTCATTGTGTTAATTTGATTTTTTCATTAAAAAAAAAACAAAACCTATAATCTTAAATATAACATCTGTTTCAGGTTCAAAAAAAAAATCATCTCTCACTTAAAATTTTTATTTTCATACTCAAAATAAATTATTTGAATGATCAGTTCTACTAATTAATGAATAATTTTAAGATACACAGTATTATGTTGGATTAATAATCTTATACAATTTTGGTAAGTTTGGAATGACATTTTAGAAGAATTAATTTGCTTTCTAAACTTAACCAGAATTGTATAAGAAATTAACCCAACATAATACATCGTTAAAACCATTCATTAAGTAGTAGAACTGATTAGTCAAATAATTTTTTTTTTCTTTTCAAGATTCAATATAAAAGAAATATTACTTAAATTATATCTTTAATATTTCCTTTTAAAATTGCAAAATTTCATGAAGAGTTGAAAAATAAAATTAAAAAGGAGAAGAAAATTTTACCAAAAAAATAAAAACAAATCAATATGAGAAAAAAAGATTGGTATGAGACTTTATATAATATCATTATGGATTTTAAAATAAATATTTAAATCATCAGTTAAATGGTTAATTTTTATAGATTTATGAACTTATTTATTTATTAAATTATTTACAAATACAAATATTATATGGTAAATATATTATACATTAGTTTATATGTCTAAGAGACTTTGATGTGGATATAAATCTAAATTTCATACCAAAATGTAGGGGGGCCACAATTCCCATCCTGTATCCATTTCTGAATTTCCTTCCTATATATTTCCATTTGCTTTTTTTTTATTATATAGTTTCATTTTTAGTATTAAAAAAGCTGAATATATAAAATAAATTAAATTATAAATTGAATTGTAATTTTTAATAATTATTTTTGAAAAATATATATTTCCGCATATTAACGCCCGACTCTCATGGCTAGGGGATTTCTTGGGCTACGCCCGGGTTTTTTTTTACCTAATTATATTCATCAATTTTAAGTAAAAAAAATCAAATTTATATAAAAATAAAAATTATTTTTAAAAAATATTCAAAAACTTTGAGTAATACAGAAATATAAATCTTAAAATTGAGAATTTTTAGGTATCTAATTTGAATACTCAAAGATATCTAAATGTTGGAATATATTTTCTATATGATTGAAAAATATTCTTTAGCTAATAAAGATGTTTTAAACTTTGAACTCGATAGAAGTTTTAAAATGTTAGATTTCTAGTATTTACAAACTTATAAAGATTATTATTAAATAAAAACCATAATTATACAATATATCTTTGATAATTTCTCCGGTGATATCTCATGAGGTTGGTTAAGTTTAATTACATGGTCCAACCTCTCGAGCTTCTTTCTCTTTTTCTTTCCTCTTCATTCTCTTCACTTCCTCTACTCTCCTCCAAGGACTCCTTATATATGGGTTGATCCCTTGTGAAGGGAAAAGACCTATCCCTATCGTGTCCCTTACAGCCTAGCCCGACAGCTCGCGGGCTATTCTCTTACTATCTAAACCGGCCGGCAACAGATGTATGGTAGGTCTATTTTCTGCCTCACCAGTGGTTTCTCAGGAAATACCCTGCATGGGTACTCGAATGGTGTGAGCCCCTAGTCCACATACCTTCCCATTAATTAGTGTAAAACCTGTCCCAACACTATGCTAAGGTCCACTAGACTTTTTTTAAAAAGTTGACAACTACGAAAACTATTATCAAAATTAAAATAGGTTTCTCAAGCTTTTATCAATCTCTATGTAAAACTACAAAAAGTTTACAAGTGTTATATATATTACCACAAATTTAATATGAAATATATTTTCTTAAAAATAAAGTTTAATATACTATAAAATNTACTGTAAAACATTATGCCATCATACAAGCTTCACTACAATATACTACAGTGAATCATATCATGCACGTAGAATATCACATATATTATTCAAGATTCTTTATTTTCTTATCTCAACATATAAAATATTACTGAATGTTACTTACAATTCAAAATATATATATTTTTTACAATTTTTTGTTATCTAAAAAAAAACTATTTAATATTAGTTAAAATTATATTTACTGTAAAATATTAAATTCAAAACTCAAATAGTATGTTATGGGATAGACATTTAAAAACAATTGAATAAGAGTTTTTTTAGGCACAGATATGTAGAAAGTAGATATATAACAATCATATGCTCATCATGAATTTTTACTATAAAAAAAGTAGAATTGAATACTATGTAAATAGATTGATCTCAAATAAAAAGAAAGCTAAATGGTATATTAGTAACATTCATAATAGTGTATCAAAATCTGAACCCACAAAAACAATGTATAACTAACACATTCTGAAATTAAAGTATGTCAGAGTTATAACTTAAAAACAGTGAAATAATGTAAATATTACAAACCGTCCTAAAAGTTTGGAAAAAGAAATGCTCTAATAAAAGAATACAAATAAAACCGATACGAATGGAATTTTAAAAGATATAACCAAAAACTTGTGGAGAAGCAATAAGTTATTTTATATGATTATTAATTGAGCTTCCAAACAATGTTAAAGGCAGTCCTACATTGTTCATGATAACATGATTGATATATCATGGTTTTTATGGTTTTTAATCATGATATAAGTTGTATA
>OVBI01002617.1:0-18437 GCA_900406495.1 Sisymbrium altissimum | reverse complement strand
TATCCACACGCACACAAACTAGATCGGAACGGGATGCTAGTGCCGTCGAGACCAAATCTCAGACAAACAATTTGTCTCTAGGGTTTTATGAATTTCTGCGGCTATGTTTATTATGTTATGACCTAACATCAATATGTTATCCTTTTATAATAAACATATGACCTAATCTAATTAGGTTTAGTAAACGGGCTTAAGCCCAACTCCACATACAAGTGAATGACAATGAATAATAACTTTTATTATTTTTGCTCCACCTTACGTAATATGCATATGTATAAATGTGTATCACATATAACATTTATATATATGTACATTACTTTATAAAACCCAATATATTATTGATCCAGTTTGCTTAGGTGTGTGACCCTGTAGGATCGTAAAATATTAGTAATGAATTCTCAATCCATAGATTATAAGCGGCTTCTAGCAAAACATTATAACCACCTAATATTATACGAGTGTCAAACCTCAACGTTTCGACTTTACCAAGAGTAAGTACAATTGATTTCAGGACATTCCCAACATTACTATCGTGTGTTTAAGGTGTTACAACATTTTAAGGTCGATGAATTTGTTTACATTTGAACCAAATTCCTTTACTGGTTAAGTTTTGTTTGGTTATTTTATGTTTTTGCATTCATATCTAACCAAGGTCTTTACTAGCTACTAAAAATATTTGCTATCTAACCATTAAAGGACGAATACATGGATTGCTATTGTGAGTTCACAGCATTCATTACTTTAAGGTTTTTGTTACAGAATTTTACTTTAATATTTCTAAGATTACTGCGAATTTAAGTTTAGGTTAATTCATTCTTTCAAGCTTATATATGTTAATTTATGACTGTATATATAATAACTTAGCATGTAAAATAATGAATATAATAGTTATCAAACATTATGTAAGCGAGGACACATCAAACATAAAGAAAATGCATTAATATATTATATTTTTTTTGTACGACCTAAGTCACTCCTATAAGTTTTTATGGCCTCTCTAGCCTTTTTCATTACAAACCGTGGCTACATATTTAACACATTCTTATCCATTTAAAGGACAAAAAAATGCAAACTAAGCCTGTGGCAACGAGTTGCATTATGTTACATGAAAATTTAACCACTTAATTTAGTAATATAACATTGATGCATTGGCCGCCGTTCCCCTATCATACACTGAAAAACACCAATTACATTATGTCTCAATTTGGAATAATGAGTAATTTATCCTGGCAAATAGCAAAAGTCTATTTCAATTTATTTATCCCTTATCTTAATTATACATTGTTCATATGAGCATCTTGCATGTTGCCCTGTTATGCCCTGCTACACAGCACCGTGTGCACGCCCACATAGCCTTCGTCGCCCGTTTCTATTATTTCAGTTAACACGATATATTATTTATTAGTAACATATATAACTTCATTCCGCCCACATAATTACGTTACACTATACTTAATACCTTAAACTTTCCAGATGAAAAGAATCTAGTACGCTTCTACCTACCTGGTAACCTTCTTGTTATGGGTGGTAAGAGCGTCAGAGTTTCTATCTCATCCGGGATCGCATGTATATTGCTCATATCATGGACATGATTCACGCTCTCATTGTATGCCTTCTTCCGCAAGTCTGTTTTATACTCTTTGGCGACAAGATTCTCAACGTTCACATTAGCCTTCGCAGCTGCACCCAGTGCATGGCAACAAGGTATCTTCAGGATGGTATACTCCTCGCAGGTGCATGATTTATCGAAAAAATCGACATGAAATATCATCCCAGATCGTGTACTCACTTTGTACTTAACTCTGTTTATCTTCTGGACATATAGTATTTGTGACCTCTCATACGTAGCCTGGATCAAGTCTCCCACTTTTGGAGTAACCGGAGAAGTATGATTTGCCGCTTTATCCCGATGCTTACTGAACCTGGCTCTAAGAGTTCCTCTTATGAACCCGAGAAGGGAAACAATGGGTAGTTCACGTGCTTTCTTCAGGATGGCATTCAAAGACTCAACAACGCTGCTTATTATAACATTATATCTCTCTTTGAAACTATAGGACCGTGTCCAGTGATGAAGGCCAATTGAGGTCAAATACTCCGCACATTCATGTGATGCCTTTTCAATTTCCCCAAAATACTCATAGAATGAGCTTTTCCGATAAGCCCTCGCCGCCTTTGATATCATTGGTGCCAGGAGTTTGATTTTGAATTTTGCAGCAACTTTCCTTTGCAGATGGATGATGCATGCTCCATGATTAGGCTTCTGGTATACCTGTAAGTTAAATTTGAAAGATTACAAGAATGTTTGAACCAAATGCGCATTATGTCGAAAGTAATCACATCCCATAATACGTTACTCTTTACGTTCTGATAATAATATTTGCATGTGATATAATCTGTACACATGCTATATGTATATATGAATTATACACAGTATAGTATATACACGTTGATGACTAGTCCTGGGCATTCGGATCTTCAGTTCGATTCTGAGTAAAATCCGTTCGGTTCCAGTTCTTTCAGGTTTAGATATTTTATATCCATATAGGTACTGAATGTATTTTGGTTCGGTTCTAGTTTGATTTCTGTTGGTTTCGATTCGGTTCGGATAAATCCGAAATATATATATTTATATATGTTTTGAGTGAAATAGTGCAATTAACCTACGTGGTGTAGTGGTAATGTATGTATATTTTAGTTAGATAACCTGGGTTCAAATCTCAGTACCTACGATTTGTTTTATTTTTGGTTTAAAAAAAGTTTTCTTTAATAAAACTTAAACGAAATAAGGTACAACAAATGCTTCATGGTCTAGTGATTAAGTAGCATCATATTATTATATGAATCTGGGTTCGATTCTCAACTGATGCATATAACTTTAGGATATTTCGGGTATATTTCGGATACCCGATCGGATATCGGGTTGGAACCAAAATCGACCCGAACCGATCGGATATTAAAATTAGGAACCATCGGGTAAATTATGATATACCGGATCCGATCCGAACTGGTTAATTCGGTTCGGTACCGATTCAGATAATCGGATCCGAGTTATTTTCCCAGGACTATTGATGACTATTCACGTAATATATGCATATATCATGCAAACATACAATATTTACTCTATATCTATACACACTTCATGCTATTTATATTACTTATATGCCATATTTATTCGTAACACATATATACATATTCCACACTCGTTTGAACATGAACATGTTATATATCAGTACAAATATTTATATTTATTTATTTCATGATAAAGTAATTAATATAGTGTTATTTGTCTAATGTCATATTTACTCGATTTTGTAAATGGTTATTAATCCTAGTAACAGTATATAAATTAAAATACCTAAGTCTGATGTATGTGAACGAATGCCGGTCGGCGACAAAGGTAAGATCCTCGTCTTCTGGCACAGTCCTCTTCAGTTCCTTGAAAAACCAATCCCATGATTTGTCGTTTTCACTGTCAACCACCACGAATGTTATAGAAAATATCTGCATATTCCCATCTTGGGAAGTCGTTATCAACAAACAGCCGGCATAACTTGTCAATAAGTACAACCTTTCGCATATACTTAAAACCACGTACACTCGCCCCCAATGCCATGAAGCAATACTAAGCAATACTTGAAACGATGGCCATCACCACCATATGGTTCACTCTCCAAAGACGAAATAGTCCCCGGGTTTGCGAGATTAAGAAGGTGTAAGTACGCTGGCAATAGTCCAAATGATCTTGAAGCAGTGCCATTTACGCTCTCCACCGCAAGGTCCCTCGCACGCCAGGCTTCCAGTATGATATGTTTATGTTCTGTTCATCAAGCACGCATCACGGAAACAGGGTTAGATCCTTAGTTATCTCCCACGTATTTGTTCTTTATGATCTCGGAGATTACCGAAGGAGTGGCTTGAGGGTGAAACTAACGTCATACATCTACTGGGCATGTGTGATTGAATGTCGCAATTCGGATCTGAAAATACTCGGTATATTCTAGTCGCGTAACGTATACTCTCCATGGGAAAGCATCTGCGAGGCATTGAACAATAACGTAATCGCTGCTTGATCGTTCCGCACGATAGCTGAATGGCATGTTGATTGCATGTACAGCAATTTTAACTTAGCAGACGCGTTTGTTCTTGAACACCCTCGTAAGCAAAATCTAATATCAGTTTCTAGGTCTCCTCCGTAACTACAGACACATGAAAATAAATGGATCTATATTAAATATATTCAACATAATTTAATGTCGTTCACATTCATATATTAAAATACCACACCACATTTTTAAATAATGCACCATTTTTTCTTCGTCGTTGAAGACAAGTGCAGCATCCCGAGCAAAAGCTGATGGTGGCAGTTCATCAATTATCTGCTCAAATTTACCCTAGAGTTACTCTCCAATCTAAAGAGATCGATGAGTATTTAGGGGTCGCATTCCACAGAGATTCAGTTATTCACACAATAAACTATTTATTTTCGAATTAAGCTAAACCAAACATATGTAAATAAAATGTAGCAAAAGAATATTAAAGACTTTGTAATTTTGGATGATGAAAAGCTAGACTTATGGAAATTCTTTCAGTAAATCAGAATTGCGAATTAAACAGAATGTTAAGGGTTTATTTAAGCACTGTTCTTGAACTCGAAATATAATAATCAAACCAATCAACTTTCATTGGAGAGATTTCTATGTCTTACAACCTAGAAAACCAAATTCCTTTGCGAATTCTAAAGTCTAAACGTGCAATGAGCTCATGTTCGATAAGTTCACAAAATCCTAAATCAAATATCTTTGCAATAAGGTATTTTGCTCCTCTAAGATTTGTTCAGGAAATCAATAACACTTTCATGTATATTAACTAACCTAAGATCTGAATTCCAGGTGATCAATCTAGAAACAGTATTAAAATCAATCCAGAGGAAGAATCTATAAGATTACCCTAACAATTCAATCCAATTCAACAATTTATCAAAACCTAGAAATCCCTAAATCTAACAAGCAGATTACTCAGGCATGGTTGATGAAAACATAATCATAGACTGAATAAATTACATTAAGAAATCAATAGAAGAAATAAGGGAGTCCGAAATCTTCTCTCGCTAACAAGGTGAGTTCAGATTTGTCTCTCCAAAAGCTCTCTACCAATCTCTCTCAAGTCTCAAAGATAGAAAATAAGATAAGTGTAAAACAATGACTTGTAAAAGGTAATAATAGTTTAAAACACGAAAATTACTTGTTTTGTAAATATCTGAATCTTCTGGGCAATTTCTTTTTTCTCCAATCTTAGCAAAACACGTGAGAATTAGTGACTTCGTCTGGTGTTGATTGCCACCCTAGGGTGGTGTCGATCGACACCCATCCTATTTGTGGATTCCAACTCCATCACTTTGGCTACTAAGGTCAAAATGCTCCAAAACCGTCCAAAATCTCCAATAAAGTCCAAAATGTATCTAAACCTATAAAAGACTCGAAACGAGTCGAAAAATACAATTAAGACTCTAAAAACACAACTTATACAGTGGTTAAAAACGGTAAAAACAACAGTTTATCAATCAACGTGTCCCACACCCCCAAATCCTTCTCCACGTATACCTTTACCCTTATTCTTGGAAGCAATATTGAGTGTCACGCCACCGGGATCTACTACTGCTGCATATACCCATTTTTAATAGTTATTTATGCTTTATAACATTTCAGGGACTTAAATAAATGAATATAGCACGCAATATATTGGAATAAAAATGATTAAATATTTGTTACTGCTTACCAACAGAGTTGAACAGGAGAAACAAGTTCTTCATCCTCAATGGTCCGTCTAGACTTTCACCACCTTCTGGCGAGTTTGAACAAGCTGCGTCTTTGCTTCCACTTATGCAGATTTCTTGCCTTTTCCTCGCATGCATTACAAGTGCAGTTCGTATGGCCATCACGTTGCGAAACTCAGCTTCGTTGTCCACCAAAGCATTTGATACGTATCCACTGTCCTCTCCTTCTTCCCTCGACGGTTGACTGCATATGATTTTTTCACTCCTGGTATCAGTCCTCACTCGTTGTCTTGGTGGTCTTTCTTCTCCGAGCCTAATAACTTCTGCATCGGCAAATCCATGAGGCACCAGCACCACCGCAACCCCGTCAATGTTGTTGTCTTTGCGAATAGGAGAGATTATACGAAACAGAGATAAACTGAAATTGCGTATTTTCATTAAAGAAGAATTTGTTCTTTATAGACCTTCTTGTTACAACTGAAACCGAAACTAATGCTATTAGAATCACTGAAACAAATTCAAACATATTACTTAGTCAAATCCTATAACCAAGGATGACTTATTCAGCTAAGAGAAATTCAAAACAGAAACCAACTTGTTGCCTTATTCTTCGGAATTCATACTTCATTTCCTCCGCTAAACTGGAAAACTCCTTCCAGTTTACTCTTCCTTAACACACACTCCCATCCTTCTTCTCATCTTCTCGAACACCTCAAGTTTCACAGCCTTAGTCATAACGTCGGCAACCTGATCTTGTGTTCCACAATACTCGAGTTGAATGACACCTTCATTCACCAACTCTCTCAACTTATGGAACCGGACATGTATATGCTTACTCTTTCCATGTAGTACAGGATTCTTTGACAATTTTATGGTGGAATTATTGTCACATAACAGAACCGTACCTGCTTCTTGCTGGACAGAGTCACAATTGGCTGTTTCTTAGATGCCCACGACACTGCTCCTCCTCCTAACATGAAAACATATCCAGAGGTGCTTTTGAAATCATCAGCATCCCCTGCATAATCGCTATCCACATAACCAACTAACTCTTGTGCTCCTCCATGCTTGTATTGAATCCCAAAGTCACGGGTTCCTTGAATGTATCTCAGTATTCTCTTAGATGCAGCCATGTGTTGCTCATTCGGACTCTCCATATACCTACTGATCAAGTTAACTGAGTACATTAAATCTGGTCTTGTTACTGTAAGGTACCTCAAGCTTCCAACAAGCTGTTTGAATGTTGTTGGATTCACTTCTTCTCCTGCTCCTGCCTTCGTCAGTTTGTTGCCCGGAACCATTGGATTCTTAACAGAGTTGCACTCTTCCATTCCATACTTCTTCAATGTTTCTTCTGCATATTTCCTTTGACTTACGAAAATCCCCTTCTCATCTTGTACAACTTCAACTCCTAAAAAGTACTTCATCTTTCCTAGATCCGTCATTGAGAATTCACTCATCATTGAACTCTTGAACTCCTCAAGCATCTTTGTTGAATTTCCTGTGTAAATAAGGTCATCAACATAGAGACTTACTATCAAACAGCTTCCTTCCTCCTTCTTTACGAACAGAGTGTGCTCACAATAACATTTCTCAAATCCTTTCTGCAAAAAGAAACCCTCAATACGACTGTACCATGTCTTTGGAGCTTGTTTTAGACCATATAAAGCTTTCTTCAACTTATACACCTTCTCTAATCCTTCTCCAACCTCAAATCCCTTTGGCTGCTCCACGAAAACTTCCTCCATTAATTCTCCGTGTAAGAAAGCACTTTTAACATCAAGTTGGAAAACGTTCCATCCTTTTTCTGCAGCTTCCCCCAAGATCACTCTTATTGTATCCCATCTAGCAACTGGTGCAAAAACTTCATGAAAATCAATTCCCTCTTTCTGGTGATAGCCCTTTGCAACCAATCTTGCTTTAAACTTATCAATCTCTCCATTCTCATTGAGTTTGGTTTTATAAACCCATTTTACCCCGATCACTTTAGCTCCTTATGGCAGATCAATCAGCTCCCAGGTGTTGTTTTCTTCTATGGAGGCAATCTCCTTTTCCATTGCTTCTCTCCATACGTCTAGAAGTACTGCTTCTTCAAAGCATTCGGGATCATCTGATGCTATGAACAATGCGAAAACTTCTCCTTCTTCTTCTACTACTAAGAGTCCTGCATTTCTTGTATCGAAGTCCTTGAACCATACTGGCCTTTTGATCGTCCTCTTGGATCCTTTTCTGATGGGAGGTTGAGCCACCTGAGTTGATTGTTGAGCTACTGGAGTTGGTTGGGCTTCCTCTGCTACAGCTCTTTCTTCTGTAACACGAATTTCTTCTTCTTCTGCAGTTTCGATTTCTTCTTCCACTGCTTCCGTTTCTGAATCATCCCAAAAAAGCTCTTTCTCTTCTTGTTTTTTCTTCCCAGTTCCAAGCTTTAGCTTCATCAAAATGCACATCTCTACTTATTATTATCTTCTTCGTTGCAGGATTGTAGAGACGATATGCCTTTGATTCTTTGCTAACTCAGAACATTACACACTTGATGCTTTTCTCATCAAGCTTGATCCTTCTTTCATACGGCACTAAAGCATAAGCAATGCTTCCAAATACTCTGAGATGGTTCACGGATGGTTTCTGATTGCTCCACTTTTCCTCTGGTGTTACGTCATCTAATGCCTTAGATGGACTTCTGTTCAGTATATAGACAGCATACTGAACTGCTTCTGGCCAGAAACGTCTTGGGACTCCCATCTCTAGCATCGTACACCTTGTCATATTCATGACAGTTCTGTTCTTTCTCTCTGCAATCCCATTTTGTTGGGGTGTGTATGCGGCTGTGAGCTGTCGTTTGATGCCGTACTCCTTACAATACTCATCAAATTCTTTGGAATTTTACTCTCCTCCCCTATCTGAGCGTAAACATACCAGCATATGTCCCAATTCCCTTTCTGCACCAGCCTTAAACTCCTTGAAGACTCTAAATGCCTCTGATTTTTCTCCCAAGAAATAAGTCCAACACTTCCTACTGAAATCATCTATGAAGTTGATGATGTACCTTTTACCACTCTCAGATGCTGGAGTAATTGGTCCACATATGTCAGTGTGAACCAACTGTAGTGCCCGTGTTGATTTCCAAGTGCTCTTCTTTGGAATACTCTCACGGTATGCTTTCCTCTCATGCAGATATCACACAACGCTTCTTCTGCTTCTTGGTTCAGCTTTGGCATTCCAATCACCATGTCCTTCTCTTCTAACGATCTCAGACTCCCACTGTTGAGATGGCCATATCGTCTACGCCATAGATCAGTTGTCTTCTCCATCACTTGCAGGCATCTCCCTTCCTCGGCTTTCTTGACAGTTGCAAGGATTATGAACATCCTATTTGTTGACATTGTTGAGTGCATAATCATCCTCTTTTCCCTTTTGTGCCAGACTTCACACTCTCCATCCTCGATGATGATTCTCAGCCCTTTCTCCTGCAGATGACCCGTACTAAAGAGATTGTTCTTGAGTCCGGGAACGTAGTAGACGTTGGAGATTACTTGAATCCTTCCGTTGATCTCAAGTCTCAGCTTTCCTCTCCCATCTACAGACATTCTCCTATCATCTCCCAGCTTCACGTTTCTCTTAAAGGTGGTGTCAAGCTCAATGAACCACTCCTTTGAGCCACACATATGATTACTGCAACCAGAATCTAAGAACTAAATTTGTTCCTCTTCAGTCTTGATCTCCTCCATACGTGCCATTAGAAGCAAATCTTCCTCCCATTCAACATAGTTTGCTTCTTTATCCCACTCTGGACATTCGGATTTGTAGTGTCCCATCCTGTGACACTTGAAACACTCCACATTCTCTTTGTCTATGTTACCACGGCCTCTTCCTTGATATCCACTTCTTTCTTTTCCTCTGAATGGAGATCGTCCTCTACCTCTGCCACTGTTCTGCCTCCATTGTCCCTCAACCTTCAGAACTTTCTCTTCCCTATCATGCCTAACCATATTTTGCTCATGAACCATCAATGAACTTTGCAGAGCATCTACTGACATGGTTTTGATGTCCTTCGATTCTTCTATAGCACATACTATGTATGTGAACTTCTCAGCCAGTGTTCTGAGGACCTTCTCAACAATTTTCGAATCAGGCATGTCTTCTCCGAGGTTGCGCATGTCGTTGGCTACCTCCATCACCCGTGAGAAGTATTCTGCAATCATCTCTCCAGACCTCATCTCAAGAACCTCAAAGCTCCTTCTCAGTCTCTGCAGTTGTGCACTATGCACCCTATCATTCCCTTGATACTTCTTCCTCATAGATTCCCATAGATCCTTTGACGTGTCCTTCTTGAGAATCATTTTCAGTATCGTCTTGTCGATGGAAGCGAAGAGGTAGTTCTAAACTTTGTGGTTTGTGACTGTTTTCTCTGCTATCTTCTCCAATAGCTCGGTTCTCTGTGCTCCTGATAGAACCGTTCCTCTTTCTTGACTCGGGATCCCTGTCTCGATCAAATCCCACCACTCCTTTGACCGGAGCAGATTCTCCATGAGCATTGCCCAATGCTCGTAATCGCCATCAAACTTTGGTATGATCATCATATCTTTGTCACTCATTGTTTTTATCTCAGGTTTGTATCAAGCTCTGATACCACTTTGTTGTCTTTACAAGTATGAGAGATTATACGAAACAGATATAAACTGAAATTGCGTACTTTCATTAAAGAAGAATTTGGTCTTTATAGACCTTCTTGTTACAACTGAAACCGAAACTAATGCTACTAAAATCACTGAAACAAATTCAAACATATTACTTAGTCAAATCCTATAACCAAGGATGACTTATTCAGCTAAGAGAAATTCAAAACAGAAACCAACTTGTTGCCTTATTCTTCGGAATTCATACTTCAAATGTTGTGGGTCATATTTTTTGGAAGTAATATGACATATAGCTTCAACTCTTGTAGGTCTACACGCATCACCATGAAAAAGTCCATGTCGTCGTCTTTTTTTATATGTATCGGGACCGGCTTCACCAAACCGTCGATGTCCATTCATTCCAGCATCTCATAGGTCAGATCGATGCTTTCTTTGATTCTATCTATTTTTAGCTCATCATAAACCTTGTTCTTAACTGACTCGAAACCCTCCCCATCTCGCAACCGGGATCCCTTTGCTTATCATATCTTCAAGTAACACAAAGCGCCAAATTCCATCTTCGTTATTGTTCCACCAACCATGTTCAGCTCTCACCAAATCTCGCATCATTTCAAAGAGTAAATCCATATTCCTTCTCTGTTTTAACACTGTACAAAAGAATAATACATCAGAAACCAATATTTAAAATGATTCGATTGATCTATCAGAATTACAAATTATATATGTAAATATCATACTCACCTTTACACTTAGCATGCATATATAACAGTTTCAAAGAAGATATTTTTTTCCGATATAAATCCATATGTACACAATATTATCTCCCATATTTATACTCCAACGTGAAACCCTAAAGTACAGTGTTACTATTCACTCTCCTGCTCTTCGTTTCAATTTCAAATTTTAATCTTCCAACTGTCTCATTTACTATCTATCTTTTTCGCACATCATGCTGATGTTACTCTACGTCCATAACTAACACGTTCTCCTACCTTGCTTCTTCTCCACACATTCTAACATGCTTTCTCTTTGCTATAAATGTCCATTAACTCATCTTCATTAACTCCATATTGGACTGATATCTGATATCAATCCTTTGGCTGCTTCTAATCAAATCATAAAATTGTATCTCCCACTTCATTTACTGCATTGAATAGACATTCTTCCCCACTCGCACATGCGCTTACAGTGAAAGTAAATCACTCGCCACGTCAATTTTTTGGTATCTTTATACCAAAATCCGCAGCGAGCTTTTCTCTCTGATGAAAAATTAAATTAGTTTCATTTTCTTATTTTACAGAAAATTCTCTTATTTATTTATGGGTTTCAATTTCTAAGACTAATACATTCTGTAGATAGAATAAAATTCTGTTCCCTTTTGTTCTTATTGCATGTTTTAAAGTGATCATTTAACTTTGATTTAATCTAAACCATAAATTCCGACCAAAGATTTTATGAATGCCTTTTTTTGTTCAAACATTTTTTTAAAAATAGTTTACTCTCCAAAACTGAAGAAATTGCTTGCATTATATGATAGAAAAAAGCTAACATAGGCAATATAATAGTTAAAACAAAAGGTAGATAAAACAACACTAAAAGATAAATAGAGACAAACAGGTAATTACTGTTGTGAACAAGTCTTCCCAACTCCACTTTGATAGTGCTTAGACGGTAATATGAAGTTTTGGAAATTAGAGAACATGAATAGTGACCCAATTTTTCTGAATCTCTAACATTTTAAATATTGGTTTTTAGATCGTCTTTAATCACTTAATGCATTTGCATCAAACCCCTCAACTCATATCTAGACTTGGATGTAGTTTTAATTTTAAAATTATTATGTATTCTTTCTCTATGGACTCGTTCCTAAAATGCTACATTAATTGCTGATTTTTTCAGGTATATATTTAAATGATAATCCTATGCCATCAAGTATTCAATAAGTGCAAACCATCATCGATATATAAGATATATATAAGACAATGTGGAAACATCAAATGTTTCACATTAGTTGAAAGCTTTCTCGTGAAGTGATTCAGCTTATTTTGGCGTCAAGGTAGCAATTGAAATTATCTTTTACTTAAGTCGTTTTCCCGAGCGGCTTTGAAAATGTCTATGTTTTAGTGAAGACAAGTTTTGTAGAACGACCACGGAGATTGACCACCAAGTCTATGATCCCATGATCAATATACTCTTCAAAGTATCAAGAACGACCATAAAGAATGACCACCAAAAAAGGATTTCTTGATAGTCTACTTCATACGAGCTCCTCTTCCCACCTATGGAGATCGACCACAAGACCTGTTGGTGATCGATCTAGGTGTTTATCATCTTTGGAGACCCCTCGCTCGTGGTCAATCTAGAGCCTTAAGTTATGCAGTTTTCTTTTTAGATTAACACTCTCCTAAAATGACCTAGTTAATGCCCTATAATTATTATGCACGTTTAATAGTTAATACCCTATAAAATGGCCTCCACAGATTTCGATAATAATATATTGTTATTATTTGGAGCGTCCAAAAAAAAGATCTCGCCTACGTACCTTTTTTTTTCTTTTTCTCTGGTAATTCATTCATTCAAATAAAATAAAGGAGAAATACAAAGACGACCACAGAGGTACAAGGAGTGCAATGAAAGACACAACGAAAGAATATAAAAAAAAAAAAAAAACACAGGAAACCAGTAGGCACCTGATGAAAACAGGAAAAGAGAAAGAAACGAAAATGAAGGACCTCAGCAGAGGTTCGAAGAGCTAATGACGCTGGAAAATAAGAAGTTAGATCCCGAGGCCAAGAGCTTGAAGCCATCAATACGCAGGGACTACGACGAGGCGTTGAGCCCTTGATCGGATTCTTGAAATATGAGGTTCTGCAACCAACTAGGGTAGCCTCGAGCAATGTAGGACTGGTATCGAAAATCTCTGGTCACACTTTCTGCTATTTTAGAAAATTTATGAACCCTTGTTAGTCTTTTTTTTTTTTTTAAAGAATTTTAAATTTATTCAACCAAAAAAATACTTGTTTACCAAGAGAGCAACCGATGATTCTGAGATTGCAGGATAAAAGACAGAGTTTTGAAACCTAGAGACAATAAATCCTTGTTAGTCTTCTTGGGTTTATTGATGATTCCTATATGTATCTATGCTTGGTCTCTTTAAATTATGCATGAGTAGTCGTCATCTTGTAAGGTTGTAGGATTCAATGAGTTCATCATGTACTTGACTTAATAATATCAATCTTACTGGGGATTATCTTATGGTTTTTCATCTTTAAGTGTGCTTAATGATGTTTGTTTTTCTGACCATCAAGCAGCAACATAATTACTCCTCAAAAGTTTGTTACTTTTCCGAACTTGTTATGATGAGTAATTAGCCAAGACCTGTAAAAATTGAGTTACCAAGTAATGTTAACACATTAAAGTATGTTTAACTATCTAATAACAAAAGAAATTTTAGAAATTTTAGTTTATTAGGCTAATTTACCATAGTAATCAGAGGCTTAACAGTAGACATACTTAATCTTTTTGTTTTGTGATATATCATGGTTTTAATGGTTTTACCCATGATAAAGTTGTATATATAGAGTCTTTTTATTGTCTTTTGAGACTTTTAGAGTCTTTTGAATGTTTAGGTATGTTTCGGGTTTTATTGGAGATTATGGATCATTTTGGAGCATTTGGACCTTAGTAGTAGAAGAGATGAAGTCGGAGCCAGTGTTTAGAGTGAGTGCCACTGCTGGGTGTCGGTCGGCACCAGACGCTACCACAAATTCTCATGTTTTTGACAAGTTTGGAGAAAAATGAAATTTACCCCAGAAGATTTGGATATTTATAAATAAGTCCATATTCGAGTTTTAGACTATATTTAAGTTTTTAAAAGTCATTGTTGAGACTTATCTTTTCTTCTATCAAGTATTCTAGAGAGAGTTTTTGGAGAGAGGAATTCAAACTCCTTCAAAGAAGATTCAGAACTCCATTAATTCTATACTTATTTTTTTACGCAATTCTATTCAATCATGTTTATTACTTCAATCTCCATGTCTGAGTATTTTGCTAGTTAGGTTTAGGGTTTCTCATTAGGGATTTCACGGATTGCTAAGTTGATTGGTTAATTAAGGATTCTGAGCACTAGTTTTTCATATAGGTTTTGTTTAATACTTGATCTGAACTGAAATGTTAGATTATTGATCATAGGTTGATTCTCGCAACGACAGTTAGTTAATTAGCTAGAAAGAACCTTGGATGATCAAAATACATATCTGCAAAAGAATTTGATTTAGGGATTTTGTGAACAGATTGAACCTGAGATTATTGCATGTTTATATTTTAGAACTCGCAAAGAAATTTGGTTTTCTAAGTTTTAGACATAGATAATTTTCGCAGCGACGGCTGGTTTACTTTATCATTGTGTTTCAAGTTCTAGAACATTAGACGAATCATGATTGACTGATTTGCTTACATTCCTGATTTCTTGAGAATTCCTTGAACCCGGCGTTTTCTCTTATTGATCTTAAAAACCGATTTACTGCATTCTGTCTTTATTTACAAACATTGTTGTTTAGCGTAATTCGAAAGTCTAATAATCTATTGTGTGAATCTTGAGTCTCTGTGGAATTTGACCCCTAAATACTTTATCGATCTCTTTAGATTGGAGAGTAGCTCTAGGTAAATTTAAGCAGATCATTTTGAGTTCTTGAACAGTTCTTATTAAGGGGGGTTAGTGAGAGCTCGATTTATAATGACTTTTAAAATTTACAGATTATATTGTTATTTGTTTATGTATTTTAATATTTTTACTAAAATCTAGTGTTATTAATTTGATGATTTTTTAATTTCATACCAAATCCATTTTAATTCAAAAATTTTGGTTTTTAAAGATTTTATGATTCTATTAAAATCTAATGTTATTGGGAGTTGGATTTTAAACAATTTAAGTCATCAAATAAGACTTTGAAAATATTGTATATATCCGTAAGATTTTTAGAATCATTATTATAAATTACTTTTTGTTGTAAACCGATGGATTTGTCAGAACCATTCGGTCCGGAATCTTCTAGATCCGGTTTTAGTCTATTTCCTATTTGTATTAGAAATTACCTTTTATGTATTTCCTTTTATTATTAGGAAAAGAATAAATCATATTTCCTTTTCCCATTAGGATTAGGAAAAGGGTAGTTTCCTTTTCTCTAAACTTTCCTTTTCTCCCCTTATATAATCCTTATATAAAGGATTCATTGGCAATGCAATAAACACACCAATTCTCTGCGAATTCTAAGTCTCTTTCTCTCTAGTTTTACAACACGTTATCAGCACGATTGTTCTAAAACCCTAAGCTCACAAAACCCTAGCAGCAGCCGCCGTGAAAACAGCTCGTGTTTGTTGCAGCTTGTGGTCAGCTTGTTTTCCGAGGTCTTTTAGCTCCCGGTTCAATCCATTCAACCCATTCGGTGTTTAAGGTAAACACAATTGAATCCCTAAAACATAAGATCGAATCTGACCTAATTGAACTAGAACCCTAATCTGAAACCCTAGTTTCTGAAAACCCCAAAATCGATTTATAAATCCCTAAATTTGATTTCGGTTCATTGATTAATTGTTCTATCAACCTTGAAAATATATTAAGATTGTTTCCATAATAGAAACATGTTTTTAAATCCAATCATGATCTAGAATCTGTTTGTTAGGTTGTTAAACCCTAATTTGGAAACCCTAACACCCTAATTCTGAATCATAATCACTTTGTTAAATTATTAGATTGATTAATTAAATCCTAATCCTGAATCTTGATAGTTTTGTTTAATTGTTTTATTGATTAATTAAACTCTAATCCTGAATCTTGATAGTTTTGTTAAATTGTTTTATTGATCGATTGACTTGATTCAGAACTGTTTATTTTATGAAACCCTAATTTTGTAATCAATCTGAAAATCGAATTTGATTGCATGACTTAATAGAAACCGACTGCTAGGCTGTTTAAAATTCATTAATTGTTTAATTGCTATAACTGATTGATTGTTTTAAAGATTGAAATTGCATGATAAACTAATTGATCTAATAAGTTCTGTTTAAAACCGAAATCTGATCATCATAAACAATTAGATTTCGTATGCTAGGTTTTGCATAATAATCATATAGACCTCGAACGCTAAGACTGTCTTGTTTGATCATTAGACTTGTTTGATAAGCATTAAAATTGGTAAACTAAATTTCAGATGTCAAAAATCAACAATTTGGATTTTTTCTACCCTAAGTCTTTCTGGAGATAATTACTTACAATGGACATTGGATACTAAGATCCTTCTAAAGTCAAAAGGACTAGGCAAATGTATCGTGGATGATAATAAAGAAAACGAAATAAACCGATACAAGGCAATCTTAATCATTCGTCATCATCTTAATGAGAGTCTCAAGAATCAATATGTAACCATTGAAAATCCCCTAGACCTTTGGAAAGAATTGAAATCACGATATGACCACCATAGAACGGTGCTGTTACCAAATGTCCAAAGTGATTGGAGGGATCTCAGGTTCCAGGACTTTAGGTCCGTGGAAGAATATAACTCGGTTATGTTTAAAATAGTTTCAACATTGAAACTGTGTGGTCAGGAGATATCTGATAAAGATATGCTAGAGAAAACTTTCTCCACCTTCCACACAAGTAACATATTGTTACAACAACAATATCGTGAAAAGGGCTTTCTGACATATTCAAGTCTAATCTCATGCCTATTACTAGCCGAGCAAAACAATGGGTTATTACTAAGAAACAGTGAGAAGAGACCTCCTGGTGCAACCCCACTTCCCAAAACCCATGTGGTCACCGAAGAGAAAGAAACTTAGCATGTCCAAAGAGAACCAAGGCAGTATGGCCGTGGACGTGGAAGATGGCAAGGACGTGGTCGTGGAAACCACCATCCTTATGGTCGAGGTTCAAACCGAGGCCGCGGGTACCAACCCGATACTAGTCGTGGTCGAGGTCGAGGCTGTGGTGCTGCGAGATCTTTCAAACCGCAAAACTCGACCACCAAATCTATATGCCATCGGTGTGGGATGAGCAATCATTGGGCTAAGACTTGCAGAACTCCCAGACACCTTGTTGACCTCTATCAAGAGAGTCTTAAAGGGAAAAACCCGGAAGCCAACATGGCTCAGCATGACGAAGTTGGGGACTTCGATCATAATCAAGATGACTCACTGAACTATAAAACTTCGGATTGCCTTAAGGATTCAAGTTGATTATTATACTTAGTTTTCGTGTTTTGCCTTAATATTTTCCTATGTCATTTTAAACTTGGTGTTTGCTATTTGTTTTTAAACTTAATGATATGAAAGATTTTATTTTAAGTCTCTAAAACATGATCATTTGTCTTTGAAGAATGAGTGATGACAAGGACATTTTCGTGATTGATAGTGGATCAAGCCACACGATTTTAAGAGACAAAAGATATTTCATTAATCTAACACTCAAAAGTGCAATATAAGTACCATAGCAGGAATGGCACACTTAATTGAGGGCTACGGTCAGGCTAACATATTTTTGCCTANCATATTATTGCCTAAGGGTACGCATCTAGAAATCTCTGATGCTTTATATTCACCCAGCTCTAAAAGGAGCCTATTGAGTTTTAAAGATATTCAAATGAATGGTTTTCATGTCGAAACTAAGGGCAAAGGAACCAAAGAGTTCCTGCTAATATATGAGATTGCCCAAGGACATAAGAAAGTCCTAGAGACCATTCCTGCGATTTCTACTGGTCTTTACTGTGTTAAGATCAGTATGATAGAGGCTAATGTCACGGTAAATAAGGCACTTACCGAGAATTTCACTCTATGGCATAACCAGTTTGGCCATCCCGGTNTTGGCCATCCCGGTTCAAACATGATGCGAAAACTAATATCAAATACAAAAGGGCACACATTGAAAGAAAGAAGAGTTATCCTTAAAAATCTCACGTGTATTTCATGTTCAAAAGGGAAAATCATTATTAGGCCATCACCAGTCAAAGTGACTAAGGAAACAATAAATTTTC
>OVBI01002616.1:0-18439 GCA_900406495.1 Sisymbrium altissimum | reverse complement strand
GAGCAACAAGCCAAGGAGATGCAAATGCCAGACGTTCCTTAGCTAAAGTTGATCCATGCCTCTCTCCCAAAAAGGCTATCAAAACCTCCATGTGCTGTCCCAAAAAAAACACAGAAACACAGAAACACAAACAAAAAAACAACACAAAATGCTTTCCTTACCAGTGACGACACCCACTTCTGACTCGCCGCCAAATCCAGTAGAAATTCGTTGTCAAAGACAAACCCAGACTTCGTCTCGTGAATCCTGCAAATAGTCCATCCAACATATATAAAAATACAAATTTAATACCAAAGGAATTAACCAACTCTTCAAAACAAATAAGGGATCAAACTTACACTTTCGCATGAGCGATCAATGTCTGGCTAAGCATATCATAAATGGGATCCTCCACCAAGGGTAACAGCTGCCACTGAACATCACCCGACCTGGCCGCTAAACGCCTAGCAACTTCCTTCTCATCATCCGCTGGTTCATGTTTAGTACGTTCAGTGACCGGGGAGGAATCGCTTAAACAGACCGTACTCTCGACGCCGACCGCATCACCATAGTCCGCGCTTAAGGTGTACTCTTGCTCTTTATTGACCGGGTTCTCAACATGGTCAACCATTTCACTTTTATGGTTGGGTCCATCCATATGACTCCCGAGTTCTTCATGGCTACTATCAGCCTGCGTTTCCTCCACCTTGGCGCCGTCAATGCGCCCCTCATCTATAACCTGGGCCCGTTCGACCATGTCATCACGCTCACTGTCGGGAGCCGCAGCTTCCAAACCATGCTGCTCCATAACCACTCGGGCAACACCCAACACATCATCCATTGGATTACCGTCAACATTTCCGAACATGGAATCCGTACGCCCACGCAGGTCCGTATCCACAACGCCTTCCACGGTTATACGCCACACGCGGTCTTGTGTAAGAGGGAAGGCGGGGGTCAACTCCGCCTCAGAGGCTGCTGCTTCTAAAGGCATATGAGTTCTAACCAAGAAAAGTTGGCGGTCCTCATTAGACGCGGCAGGCACAACGTTATCCTGAATACAACAAAAAATCAAAAACATGCAAAAGCCTAAACTTAAGCATAAACAAGATCCCTATGTAAACATTACCTTCTCCGAAGCCAAAGCGACTTCGTTTGTTAAGTCGTCATTACTCTGTGAAAGATGAGTTTCCATCTGAAAACCCAACTGTTTCATGCCAATTAGCCAAAAACAATTACTAAAATATAAAAACAAATCAATAATTTAACCTCACCTCCTCAGCATCCGCGGCGATATAACTCTGCGTAAGCTGAGGGTCTATCTGAAAGTTAAACCATCTCAGACACATTTCCGGAAAAAAAAAAAAATTCCGGCCACTACAAACAATTACCTCCTCCTCATGCGTGTCCACGGGGTCTTCCACGTCTGCACAATGGTTACCCATAGGAATTTCTTTATCATCATCATGTCCATCCACTTGATGCTCTCCTTCTTCACCCACGCTCACTCTTGGGTCGTGCGGAGGAGTTCTCTCCACAAACAACCCATCCACCGGAAAGTTGTCAATATCATCCTCCTTTAGGCTTATAACAGGCTCATCAAACGACTCCCCCCCATTTCTGTTATCATCAGCCACCGAAACCCCAACGCTCCCCGAACGAAATTCCCTCTTCTTCCTCTTAAAACCCGACTTGCCGGAATACATGCGAGAAAAACTAGAACTGCGGCGCCTTTTCCTTGACGGTGGCCTACATTTACCTACCACCTCAGCAAGTTCAGCTACACGAGCAATCAGACTGTCTATTTTCGCTTCACAACCACAACAAATACGACCCGGGGCCTCTTCCGGTGTTTCTGCCCGTTGCCGTTTACGGCCAGATCTTCTTTCAACAGATCTCTCTCCTATAGCTGAACACGTGTCCTCAATGGGTGCGAACAATCGCCCCCTAGCCAGTCACCCTTACAAAATACGTGTCCGGAACTTGCCTTTTGCTCCATATACATAACTTTTTTGTCACGTACTTCTTCATCCCACTCCTCCTCTCCAGACCGGCCAAAGATAAAAGGAATAACCTTCAGCTGAAAACAACGAAACAAAACAAATGGTCAAACACCAAATTTTATACTATACCAAAAACCCGATGCTGGTTATCCAAACACAAGTACAAGGTTAACCACCAAATATTTATATCACATCCACACACCGTTGATGGTCAACCGCCATTTACCACTACAACATATGACACACTAAACGTAAACATTTTAACACAAAGATTTCGAAAACATACCTCCTCCTCATCCTCCACCGACAAAACATCAACCAAAGACAGAGACTTTGCCGGGAGTTTTGAACCGTGAAACTCGTACAGCGGTGTTGACTTCCTATTCCCGGACAACTTCCCCACCAGGGCAGGGATGGCCTCGAATGCCACAAGCTGCAGCGCAAGTGGAAAACCAACAAGACTGAAAGTTTCCTACTGCAATAACTGCCTATACGCCGCCACCGGATCCTCCACCTTTCCGACACCCTTACGACCAGGTCTAAGTTTACTGATCGTCCAGTAAAACGACTCACGACCCCATGGGAAATTCAGGAATTTTTCAACGTCAGCCACCAGCTGGACATATTTGGGCATCGGCTTGTGGATTTGAACCGTTGCAACAAGAACACAGTCTACTATTAGAAGTAAAGCAAGTCGGATACGCCTCCAACCACTCATCTCGGGCTGACCACGCATCATCTCCACGATGTCGTTCATGGTCGCACTCTTGGGCAACCCAATAAGCTTCTTCCAATACTTCTCTTTGATGTCGTCTTTACCAACTTGGACCTCAGGATCATAACCATCGGGAAACTCGTCACACAAAAGCCCAGTCACGGCACCAAACTCAGCCAGCGAAAATCGAAATGGTTGACCACCGAAAACAGTCCACAACGAGAACTTTTTCTTCGTCACCAATTGCCTTGTACGAAGGGAATGCAGCAACTTGCAGGAGACGGAGGATCTTGAAAGTGGGATTTCGAAAAGCTTACCGAAAGTCGAAGACTTTATCCTATCCCATTCCGGTGTGCCTTTAAGCAAATCTCTAACAACAAGGAGAGTGTCGAGCCTCGAGTATATATTAAGCCGTTTGCTCGGAAATCTATCAGTCGCAAACAAACGGCTAGGTAGCGAAGGATCTACTTCTCCTCGTTCAGACGGCGAACCCTCTGTTAAAATTAAAACGTGAAAAATTCAATTCCTCTGTAAAATAGAAAAAGTAAAAAAAAATCGATGTAATCAACAATTAGTTTAAAGAGCTTCTTTCGACTGTAATACCTTCCATATCTTCAAATAGTAAGCCTTATCAGTTTCTTTCGAAAGGTTGTTTGGAGATTCCGGCGGCGAGAAACAGGTTAAATACACGGAAGCGCAAAGCCAAAGCAAGATGAGGAGCTCCGAGTTACAGACGCGACGTTTCCTTTTCTTGCATCGTTTAATTAAAAACATTTTTAAAATTGCTAGCTAATTATCTAAAGTAACGAGAAACAAACTAAGTAAAACATCTAGTTACCGAAGGTGTGAGGGCTATTTGGTCATAACACCCACCGAAACTCTTAAAAAGTTATCCGCGCAACCAAAGTTACTTATTCGGATAGAAACTCTCAAAAAATGACCTTTCCTGATAACATCTCTAGAAATAATTCAAAGTAAATGATAAAGCAACAAATCATCAATTCAAATAATTGACAAAGGGAGAAAATTACCTGACTTACCCTGGTGAATGAGTCGGATGAATATGGCCGGGACTTCTTCAAGTGAAGATGCGTGTGATGCCAAATATGGTAAGTGTGCGCGTGTTGGGTGGTTGGTCGTATTTTATGCGCGTCTCGGAGAAGAGATGGTTTTGCCCGATGAAAATGTCATTCGGGTCGAGACATTTGAATTCTGGCCCGGTTATTGTGTTGTCCGCGTCCTGGTATTTAATTGGCCGATGTTTGGTCCGGTTGCGTCTTGATCAGGAATTTTCGCATCTCGATCATAAACCGGTCCGGTCTTGGATTTACCCACGTCTCGATATAATCCTTCCGCGTCTCGAGACTTGTCTACCACATTTCGATACTTAGTCGCGTCTCGACAATTACTGCCTATATCTCGATACTGTTCACCCACGTCTCGATGTTGAGCGTCCGTGTCTTGATCGTCTGGCTTGGTGTCCCGATAGTGTCTGGTCGTGTCCTGATAGTCACTACCCGTGTCTCGATGACCCTCGATTGCGTCCCGATAGTCACCACCCGCATCTCGACGGTCCTCGGCTGCGTCCCGATACTCACCGTCCGCCTCCCGATGGTTTCCGACTGCGTCCCGATGATGGTTGCCTGCGTCCCGATAGTCTCTAGCCGCGTCCCGATAGCTGTTCTAAGCTGCCTTAGACTTAAAAATGCTCATTTGGGTCATTTTCTCGGCTAAGTCATCAACCTCCTGCCTTGCTACCAAAGTTGCATCGGCTTCATTGATGTTCCCTTGGAGGGTTCTTACTCCTGACCATGTCATTCGTTTCGACCGTATGGTCAGAAAGGGCTGAACCGGGGCTCCTTGAGTTGATTCAGGTTGTGGGTTTGCATCATCCCCTCCCCCTTGAGAATGTTCTGTCCTCAGAACAGTTTCTCCTGCATCATAAAACGTCAAATCAGCAACATTATACACTGGTGATATTTGGTACTCACCTTTGAGGTCTAGCTCATAAGCGTTGTCGTTGATCTTGCGGATGACTTCATATGGTCTGATTCCCTTCGGCGATAGCTTGTTTGGTCGCTCCTTTTGGAAACGATCTTCCCGTAGATGGCTCCACACTTTGTCGCCTGGTTTTAAAAGCAGTTCCTTCCGCTTCTTTTCTGCTAGCTTCTTGGCGCGTTCGTTCCTCTTCTCCATGCTGTCTTTGGCTCGTTGATATAGCTTCTTAAGTAAATCCGACTTGGTTATGCCTGTTTGATGGACTAGCTCCATTTGTGGCAAGGGAATTGGCGCCATATCCAATGGTTTCTGCGGCTTAAAACCATAGACAATCTCGAAGGGGCAAAGATTAGTAGTTGAGTGTTTAGCTCGGTTATAAACAAATTCAATGAGAGGGATGCATTCAAGCCAATTTGTTAGGTTTTTACCGACTGCGGCCCTTCAAAGGGTTGTGAGCGTTCGGTTGGTGACCTCGGTCTGACCGTCTGTCTGTGGGTGGCAAGAAGTTGAGAATAACAGCTTAGTCCCCAGCTTCCTCCACAACGTCCTCAAGAAATGGCCTAAGAATTTTGGGTCTCGGTCGGACACAATGGTCTGTGAAAGACCGTGCAGCCTTACTACTTCCCTGAAGAACAAATCGGCCACTTGGGTTGCGTCATTGGTTTTGCTACAAGGAATGAAATGGGCCATCTCGCTAAAATGGTCCATCACCACAAAAACAGAGTCCTTCCTCCTGATGCTCGGCAATCCTACAACAAAGTTCATGGAAATGTCTACCCAAGGCATATCAGGAATAAATAAAGGAGTGTAGAGTCCATGAGGGTGCAACCTGGATTGTGCATTTCGGCAGGTCGTGCATCTCGAGCAAAATCTCTCCACATCTCTTTTCTGATGCGGCCAAAAGAAGTGTTCCGCTATGATGTTCTTGGTTTTGTCCATGCCGAAATGTCCCATGAGTCCTCCCCCATGTGCCTCGGACATGATCAACTCCCTCATTGAACTTTGTGGAATACAAAGTTTCTTATCCTTGAATAAAAACCCTTCATGCCGGTAGTATGGTCCTAAGGCTCCTCGGGTGCATTCTGCAAAGATGTCCCCTATGTCCGGGTCGTTTGCATATAGTTCTTTCAAGTGACTGAACCTCATTATTCTGGCCTCGATGGTGGATATGAGAGCGTACCGCCAGGATAGTGCATCTGCCACCGTGTTCTCACTTCCTTTCTTGTACTTAATGATGTACTGAAAGGTTTCTACGAACTCCAGCCAATGTGCATGTCTCTTCTTCAGGTTGTTTTGCCCTCTGAGGTACTTTAACATCTCGTGGTCGGTATGTATGATGAATTCCTTACTAAGGAGATAGTGCTGCCACGTCTCCAATGACCGAACCAAGGCGTACAGTTCTTTGTCATAGGTGGGGTAGTTCAATGCTGCTCCATTCAATTTCTCACTGATGAATGCCACCGGTTTGCCTCCTTGGGTGAGTACTGCTTCTATCCCTGTTCCAGAAGCATCACACTCCACTTCAAACATTTTATCAAAGTTAGGCCATACCAAAATCGGTGCGTGGGTGAGGCTATCTTTTAGCTTGTTGAAAGCTGCTTCCTGAGCCGGCCCCACGAGAATGCTACATCCTTTTTGATGACTGCTGTCAATGGTGCGGCAATAGTGCTAAAGTCTTTCACGAACCGCCTGTAGAAGTTGGCCAGGCCATGAAAGCTTCTCACTTGTCCGATGGATGTAGGTGTTGGCCACTCTTATATAGCTTTGATTTTCTCCTGGTCAACCTTCAGTCCCTGTGAACTCACAACAAATCTTAAAAATACCAGTTGGCCAGTGCAAAACACACATTTCTTAAGGTTTGCAAAGAGTTTCTCCAACCACAGGATTTCAAGGACCTATTCTAAATGTACCAGGTGATCTGCCAGACAAGTGCTGTATACCAGGATGTCATCGAAGTATACAACAACAAACTTACTGATAAATGCCCTGAGCACATGGTTCATTAACCGCATGAAGGTGCTCGGTGCATTGGTCAGGCCGAAGGGCATGACTAGCCACTCGTACAGTCCTCTTTTTGTCTTGAAGGTAGTCTTCCATTCGTCGCCTTCCTTCATCCTGACCTGATGATAACCACTTTTTAAATCAATTTTAGAAAAGATGGTAGCACCACTTAGCTTATCAAGCATGTCGTCCAGCCGGGGAATTGGATGGCGGTATTTCACAGTAATATTGTTGATGGCTCGGCAGTCCACGCACATCCTCCAAGTCCCATCCTTCTTTGGCACTAAGATGATCGGTACGGCACAAGGACTTAGGCTCTGTCGGACATAGCCTTGTTTCATGAGCTCTTGTACTTGTTTCTCCAACTCCTTGGCCTCCTCAGGGTTGACTCTGTATGCTGGCCTGTTGGGAAGAGGCACGCCGGGAACAAGGTCGATCTGGTGCTCAATCCTGCGGATTGGTGGCAATCCGGCCGGTATCTCCTCCGGGAATACGTCTGAGAACAGGTCCAGCAGCTTCTGGATTTCCTCTGGATAGCTTGCTTCTTCTGCACCTGCAAGATAACCTTCCTTGAAGATCATTAGTAGCACCTGTTTGTTCATTTCTAAAGATTTTAAAACTTAACAAGGAGAAATGAAGAGATTGGTTTTACTTAGCTTGTCAGCTTTACCTCTTTTGTCCATGGCTGTTTGCAAGGCATGAACATCTTGTGGAGTGAGTGGGGCAAGGCTATGCTTCTTGTTCCGGTGCATGAAAATGTAATAGTTGGACCGCCCACTGTGGATGGTGTCCTTGTCGAATTGCCATGGCCGGCCTAGGAGGAGATGGCCTGCTTTCATAGGGACGAGATTACAAAGGACCTGGTCCTCATACTTACTTATGATAAATGGTACGACCACTTGTTCTCCAATCTTGAGCTCAGTCTCGTCATTCAATCATTTGAGGCGGTATGGGCGTGGGTGCTTGGTCTTTTTGAGACCTAGCTTATAACCTAGATAGGTGCTCGCCACATTAGTGCAAGAACCACCATCAATGATCAAACTATATACCTTCGATTGGACAGTGCACCGAGTGTGGAAAATGTTTTCCCTTTGAACCGTCTCGGGTCACACATGGCAGTGAGGACTCTGCGGATCACTAGCATCTCTCCCACCTCAGGGTAGTCGATGACTTCTTCCTCGGAGTCAGTTGAGTCGACCTCGTCGTGTGACTCGTATTCGCCGTCGTCTCTGATGGTCAGGACACGCTGGTTGGGACACTCACGTGCGTAGTGGCCCTTGCCCTGGCACTTGAAGCAAGAGACATCTCTGACTCGGGGAATTTGGGCTTGACTGGTGCCGGTTTTGTCACTACGGTTGAACTCGGGTTTCTTTTTGAAGGCTGGCTCTATTGCTTTGCCCTTGTCAAAGGTTTTGGCTGGTGGAGTCTATGACGGCTTAGAGCGGTTCAGAGAGGCATTCATCCTCTTGATGTGTTGTTCGGCTTGCACGGCTAGGTGGAGAAGTTCATCCAGGTCTCCATACGGCTGGCGCTCAACCTTCCGGGCTATCCGGTCTTGTAATCCGTCCATGAGGGTCTCTTGTGATTCAGAGACTTCCAACCGGTTCTTGAGGGTTTCAAACTCCTCAAAGTACTCTTCGACCATTTTGGTTCCTTGTGAAAGTTTCCTTAATTTCTTCTGGAGATCTCGGTGGTAGTAGGCTGGCAAGTACCGCCTGCGGAGGTGAAAACTCATGTCTTCTCAAGACAGGATTTGGGGAAGCCTGCGCCTTCTTCGGTCAGCTACGTCTCTGTCCCACAAAGCCAAGGCGTTGTCTGTGAGCTAGGCAGCTGCTAGGGACACTTTGTTTTGCTCCGAGTAGTCGTAGTAGTCGAAGATATAATCCATCCTTCTCTCCCAGTCGAGATAAGCCTCAGGATTGATTTTACCCGCGAAGGTTGGTGGGGTAAGTTTCAAATCCTTGCCACCGGGTCGATGGTCATCATCATCGTGTCGGCGGGTTCGCTCTTGCTCTTGTCGAGGCTGGCCTAGGGGTCGTGCATGGTCGCGTCTGTCGTGTCCCCTGTCGTGGTCGGGGTTGTCGGGGTTATCGGCATGACCGTCATTGCCGTGTCTCCGGGAAGCTCGGCTATCGTCATCCGAGTAGTCGGCATCGTCGTTGTGCCGGTTTTCGACCTGGAGGATCAGATTGGTTAGCCCTTCGATGGCTGCCATGATTTGGGCGAGCTGGTCGCGTGCGTTGGCGTCGGTATTATCACCTGACATGTTGTAAAAAATTTTATGTGAGTTTTATATTTTAGACTAAGAAAATATGCGTATAAAATATAAAGGAAATGATATAAATTCAAACGAGTTGATTGAATTTAAACATGATTGATGCAAATAATTAATTAACGGACTAATTAAAATTTGAATGGCACGCGCGTTTAAATAAGGAAACTAGTATATATATATATATTTTTTTTTTTTATTGCAGACAACTAAATGCACGAAGAACAAATGGTGAAAAACAAATCAAAGGAGAAGGATTGTTATCGGTTTTGAAGATGTTCGGAGTGGATGAGTGTGCGGTGGTTGGTGTGTTCTGGACCGATGAATGAAATCCTGAAACAAGAAAGAAAACAAAGTATGAATGTTCTTTTTTCTTTTAATAAGTATAGAATGAAAACAATGAAATCGGAAATATAACACCTGAGAAAGAGGAGCTTTTTAGAGCTCTGATACCAAATAATGCAATCTCCGGACCGGAGGTTTGCATATGTGGAGGATGGAAGCTTTCGTCGGCCGTACGGCTCCTACGAGAAACTTGGTCGATGAGAAATGGCGGAAAGAGGAGATGGTCGAAGGAATCAGTCGGCTGGCCGTACGGTCCTTTCCGAGTGACTGGTCAATGATCGATGAACGGTGAAAGATGGAATGAGTGTCGCCACACGATCCGATGGACTGAACCGTGATAAGACAATGAGAAATCCCGGATTTCTCTAAGGCACGAAGTGCTTAAGACTTTTCTATAGAAGAAAGTTCGAGTTTTTGTTATCAAAAGGCGTATAAATATACAAGGCTGTAGGGGGACTTATATACTGTCCATCAGCCGTGCCCTTCTAGGGGTCTTTGATGCAGATTACACTAAATGCTTAAGCTATAGAAATGGCGAACAAATGCCTTATGAATTCAAAAGAGACTAACAATTTGCCTTAGAAATAATTCAAAGTAAATGAGAAAGCAAGAAATCAACAATTCAAATAATTGACAAATGGAGAAATTACCTGACTTACCGTGGTGAATGAGTCGGATGAATATGGCCGGGACTGTGTCTTCAAGTGGGGATGCGTTTGCTGCCAAATATGGTAAATGTGTGCGTGTTGGGTGGTCGGTCGTATTTTATGCGCGTATCGGGGAAGAGTTGGTTTTGCCCGATGAAAATGTCATTTGAATTCTGGCCCGGTTATTTTGTTGTCCGCGTCTCGGTATTTAATTGGCCCGATGTTTGGTCCGGTTGCGTCTTGATCAGGAATTATCGCGGCTTGATCATAAACCGGTCCGGTCTTGGATTTACCCGCGTCTCGATGTAATCCTTCCGCGTCTCGAGACTTGTCTTCCACGTCTTAATACTTAGTCGCATCTCGATAATTACTGCGCGTGTCTTGATACTGTTCACCCCTGCCTCGATGTTGTGCGTCCGTGTCTTGATCATCTGGCTTGGTGTCCCGATAGTGTCTGGTCGCGTCCCGATAGTCATTACCCGTATCTCGATGACCCTCGACTGCGTCCCGATAGTCACCACCCGCGTCTCGACTGTCCTCGTCTGCGTCCCGATACTCACCATCCAGGTCTCGATGGTTTCCGACTGCGTCCCGATGATGGTTTCCTGTATTCCGATAGTCTCTATCCACATCCCGATGAGCTTCCTTCGCGTCCCGATAGCTGTTTTGAGCTGCCTTAGCCTTAGAAATACTCATTTGGGTTATTTTCTCGGCTAAGTCATCTACCTCCTACCTTGCTATTAAAGTTGCAACGGCTTCATTGATGTTCTCCTGGAGGGTTCTTCCTCCTGACCGCGTCATTGGTTTTGACTGCACGGTCGGAAAGGGCTGAACCGGGGCTCCTTGTGTTGATTCAGGTTGTGGGTTTGCATCAAGTATGCTTCTTACCGTCCAGCTCGGTACAAAATGCTGCCCAAAGTCAGCATTCAGCACATGAATTCTCCTTCCTTACAGCCAGCTCGGTAGACTTCGTGGGCAAGTTGGTTTTGTACAAAAAATTTCGGAAAAAACTTATCTTGAACAGTTTTCCGGAAAAACTTTATTAAAAAATTCGGAAAAATTTATCTTGTAAAGTTTTTCGGAAAAACTTTATTAAGATCCCGAAAAACTTATATTGAACAGTTTTTTTGGAGAAAAATTAACGAAAAATCTCCGGAAACACTTAAAGTCTTCAAAGGAGATAGCTTACAGGCCAAAACTGGCCGAGCTGAACGGTCAGCATGCTGCCTACCGTCCAGCTCGGTACAAAATGCTGCCGAAAGTCAGCATTCACCACATGAATGCTCCTTCTTTACAGCCAGCTCGGTAGACTTGGTGGGCAAGTTGGTTTTGTACGAAAAATTTCGGAAAAACTTATCTTGAACTGTTTTCCGGAAGAAAATTTATTAAAAACTTCGGAAAACTTATCTTGAACAGTTTTTCGGAAAAACTTTATTAATATCTCGTAAACTTATCTTGAACAGTTTTTCGTAGAAACTTTTACGAAAAATCTCTGGAAACACTTACAGTCTTCAAAGGAGATACCTTACAGACCAAAACTGACCGGGATGGATGGTAGGCAGCATGCTGCCCAAAGTTAGCATTCAGCACATGAATGCTCCTTCCTTACAGCCAGCTCGGTAGACTTGGTGGGCAAGTCGGTTTTGTGCAAAAAATTTAGGAAAAACTTATCTTGAACAGTTTCCGTAAAAACTTTATTAAAGAACTTCGGAAAAACTTATCTTCAACAGTTTTCCGGAAAAACTTTTTTAAAATCCCGAAAAACACTTACAGTTTTCGAAGTAGAAGAGTACACAAGCCAAAACTGGCCGAGTTGGACGGTTAGTATGCTGCCTGCCATCCAGCTCAGTACAGAATGCTGTCCAAAGTCAGCATTCAACACATGAACGCCCATCCCTTGCAGCCAGCTCGGTATTCCTGGTACCCGAGTTGGTTTCGCATGAAAAAACTTCCGAAAAACTTATCCTTAACAGTTCTTCGGAAAACTTTATAGGAAAACTTTCGAATAACTTAGCATGAATAGTTTTTCAAAAAAAATTTACAAAATTGTTCGGACATGAATAGTAGTCCGGAAAAATATTTCGTAAAAAACTTAACTTAAACAGTGTTTTGGAAGAACCTCTATGGAAAAACTTAAATTAAATGTTTCTGGAATTCTTTTTGGAATTATGAAAGGATTTTTGTTTCCTTTTATGTGGGACCCACCTCTTTTGATGGGATCCACATATTTCATCTATAAATATAACTCCACCCCGCCTCATTACTCACAATTATTCATTTTAAGTTTTTTGTGAGAAGTGAGCTCTGCCTTCTCTCTAGTTTTTCTCTCTAAGTGCTGTCAGTTTCGTTTTTGAGATCGATGGAGTTCCGTGCACGTTTGTTGGCTAACGGTCAGAAGTCTTCGCTTCCTCCTGCCGCGTCCTCGGGCACTTCTCTGACTATTGGGGAACCCGTGATCCATGCGCTGAGTGACATGGACATTGATGACACTGAGGGGACTTCGAGTGACCCTGAGCCACTGGTGACCTTCCCAGACGATGAGAAGGTTGATGTTAAGGCTCTGAAAGATCTGGTGGTGAAGACTGATTGTGAACCATATGCTCTTTCCCGAGGGATGCTTCCTCCCCCTCCTCCGGTTTGTAAGCAGGTCGTATGTGCCCTTCCTGCTGCTTCCAGTGACTTGGCTTCCCATGGGAAGAAACGGACCCCTTGCTTTGAATAGGGGTAGCACTTCTAGGGGTCTAAGCGAGAAGAAGTTGAAAGGTCCGGCTCGGTCAGCTCCTCCTCTGGAAGAGAAAGCTAAGCTCTACACTATGATGATCGATGAGTCGAAGAGCTTGTTTCGTAACACTGGGCAGTGCGTGGACCTGGTTTCGAGGGTCAAGGATCCACCGGATGGTCCTTTTAACCTTGAAACCATGTGTGCCCCGAAGCAGTACTCCGACTTTGCTCAGTGCTCCATGAGGGTAAGTGTTTTTGTGTGAGTAGTTTCGTGTTCTGCTTTGATTATGTTACTCACGGGTTATATGGCTTTGCAGCTCCTGTCCTTGTTTAACAGGAACGTTCATGTGTGGGAGGAGGGTATCCGCAAGGCTGAGCACTAAGAGTCCTCCACAAAACACGAGAAAGAACGCCGCAAGGAGAGGTTGGATGTCTCTACTCTTAAGTATGAGGGGAAGATGATGAACCTCGGGAAGGACATTACCGCCGCAAAAGAGGAGGCCACTCACAATGCTTCCTGATGGGAATCAGTACATGCATCCGGACGGTGGTATGGAAACCAGCTAAGAGGATGAGGAACAGCATGAACCGGAACAATGCTTCCTGATGGGAATCAGTACATGCATCCACTAAATCCATAACCGGGATCATCAAAGTCACCTCATAGGCTTTGTGCGAAAACCCTACAACTCCACATCTCCTTCAATCCGGTGCTAGTAGCCCACGATTGGAAGGATTATCAGTATCGCTTAAGATTGATCTCCGAGACGCGGGTTCACTGGCTCGTGACGCGGTCACGAGCCATCGGGACGCGGGGGCGTCGTATCGAGATGCGGGTGTGTCGACTCGAGACGCCTCCGGACCATCGGCAGCTCCGTGGTCGAGAAACATCAGGACGTCGTGCTGGAGTGTCTTACCCCGTGATCGGGTCATTGGCCCTCCCGAAAGGTCGAATGGGTCTTCTCCGGGTGAGCCTGCTCGTCCGGTACGGTGCTGGGCTCGAGTGTCTCGTCCATTGTCAGAACCAGCTCGAGTCATGGGCATTGTATCTCGAGACAAAGCTTCGCCATCAAGTGTTGGTCGGTAAATAACTCAGGTCCGGTCAGCAGAGTGATCAATAGCCCGGTTGATGACAGATCCTTTAATCCCGGTTTGCGTGGAGACGCAGCTACGACCAGTACGGGCATCGGTACGATCATAAATCACCTCATCCGAGCCATCTCCAATTCTAGACCGAGACGCGGGTATTCTGTCTCGAGACATCAACTCAGAAGGTGCCTTAACTCGGTGAAAATGTTCTCTAATCACCAATGGCTCGGGTGGATTCTCCTCCGTGTGTTCTGGTCCATCCGGTTCCAGCTTCGGTTTCTTCATCAGTGATTGTATCATCACCTCCCCATTGAAAAGAATTTGCCCTCAAATCCGGTTCATCTGCAGAATAAGGAATTAAGTCAGAAACATTGAAACTTGAACTGACCTTATGCTTACCTTGGAGATCAAGCTGATAAGCATTATCATTGATCTTTCTCGTGATTTTGAATGGTCCATCAACCCGGGGCATCAGTTTTGATCGCCTTTCGATTGGAAATTGATCATTCCTCAGGTAAATCCACATGAGATCTCCTTCCTCAAAGGTTTGTTCTCTTCGGTGCTTGTTGGATTGTTCAGCATACTTCTTGGTCCTCTTCTCAATGTTGAGCCGAGCCATTTCATGGATCTTCTTGACCTGCTCTGCCTTTATTTTCCCATCCAAACTGTCCCTTTCACTCAAAGGCAAAGAGATTAAATCCATGGGAGACAAGGGATTGAACCCGTACGCAATTTCAAAAGGAGAGAACTGAGTTTCCGAATGCATAACACTATTATAGGCAAATTCCACATGAGGCAAACACTCTTCCCAATTTCTCAAGTTCTTTTTAACAATGGTCCTAAGCAAAGAGGACAAGGTCCGGTTCACAACTTCAGTTTGACCATCAGTTTGAGGATGACACGAGGTTGAAAACAAAAGCTTGGTTCCTAGCTTAGACCAAAGGGTTTTCCAAAAATAGCTCAAGAACTTTCTATTCCTATCTGACATTATGGACTTAGGCAAACCATGAAAACGAACTACTTCCCTAAAGAACAGTTCAGCAACATGCACAACATCTTCAGTTGAATGACAGGGAATGAAATGAGACATCTTTGAAAACCTATCAACATCCTTTCCAGTTCTAGTCCTAGGCAATCCTAACACAAAGTCCGTTAAGATGTCTGTCCACGGATGATCAGGAATAGGCAAAGGAAGGTACTTACCCGTTGATTGTGATTTAGCCTTGGCACGTTTGCAAGTCTCACACCTTGTGCAGATTCGGATCACATCCTTCTTCATGCCCAACCAATAGAAATGGTCTTGCAACATCTTCAAAGTCTTGTCAATGCCAAAATGGCCCATCAGACAACCTCCATGTGCTTCCCTAACCAACAAGGTTCTCAAAGAACAATTAGGAATACACAGCCGGTTTGAATAAAATAAGAACCCATCATTCCTAAAATATTTCCCAAAGGCGAATCTAGAGCTAGCTAGATAGGGTTCCTTAAAATCCAAATCAGTGGCATACATTTCCTTAAGTTGCTCAAATCCTAAAACCTTAGCATCCATAACAGAAATCAGAGCATACCTCCTAGACAAAGCATCAGCTACAACATTTTCTTTACCTTTCTTGTACTTAATGACATAAGGGAAAGTTTCAATAAACTCTACCCATCTGGCATGGCGTTTGTTGAGCTTTTGCTGTCCCTTTAAGTGACTAAGGGTCTCGTGGTCAGTGTGCACCACAAAATCCTTGGGCCAAAGGTAGTGCTGCCAAGTTTACAATGCCCTGACCAGTGCATACAATTCCTTATCATAAGTTGGGTAGTTCATAGTGGTTCCTCCCAACTTTCTTACTAATGTATGCAATTAGCATTCCCATCTGCATCAAAACAGCACCAATACCAACTCCTGAAGCATCGCATTCTATCTCAAAAGTTTTAATGAAATCAGGAAGAATGAGCAAAGGAGCATTGGTTAACTTAGCTTTGAGAGTTTGAAATAAATCCTCCTGGGCTTGCTCCCACTTGAAACCCACACTCTTCTTGATGACTTCGGTGAGTGGAGCAGAAACAGTGCTGAAGTCCTTGACAAACCTGCGGTAGAAACCAGTAAGGCCATGGAAGCTCCTCACTTCTCCAACGGTCTTGGGTGTAGGCCAGTCTCCGATTGCCTTCACCTTCTCCTCATCTACTCTCACACCATCTGCGCCAACAACAAAGCCTAGAAACACAAGATTATCTGTAGCAAATGTGCACTTCTTAAAGTTTGCATAAAGCTGTTCTGTTCTAAGGACTTCTAAAACAGATTTCAAGTGAATCAAATGCTCTTGAAAGTTCTTGCTATAAACCAAAATATCATCAAAGTAGACCACTACAAAGATGCCTATATATGATCTAAGCACATGGTTCATCAACCTCATAAAAGTACTAGGTGCATTTGTAAGACCAAATGGTAGAACCAACCATTCATACAATCCTAGCTTAGTTTTAAAGGCTGTTTTCCATTCATCCCCCTCTTTCATTCTAATCTGATGATAACCTGATTTTAAATCTATCTTAGAAAAGGCACTAGAACCATGAAGTTCATCAAACATATCATCAAGACATGGGATAGGGTGCCTATACTTAACTGTGATTTGGTTGATTGCCCTGCAATCCACACACATCCTCCAGTTTCCATCCTTCTTTAGCACCAAAAGTACTGGCACAGCACAAGGACTCATACTTTCTCGGATATAGCCTTTATCCGTGAGTTCTCCATTCTGCTTTTGTAGTTCCTTAGTCTCCACAGGATTGGTTCTGTAAGCTGGCCGGTTAGGCAAAGTGGCTCCTGGGAAAAAATCAATTTGATGTTCATTGCCACGGATGGGAGGTAAACCACTTGGGTTTTCCTCAGGAAACACTTCATCATAGTCCTGCGAAAGCTGCTTAAGTTCACTTGGAAGCTCTAGTGTTTGATCAGTTTGGACCATTAGTGTTTCTTTAATCAAAAGTAAGATCAAAGTCTATTGATAGTTTAGACCCTTCCTTACCTGACTTGCCTTAGCAAAGAAATTGGATTTCTTAGCTCTTGTCTCTGAAGGAAGTTTCTCTTGACCACGGCTCTTCTTAAGCTGGATTTGGTCCTGGTGAACCTCATGAGGTGTTAAAGGGGCCAGAGTGATCTTCCTGCCTTGGTGTTCAAAGGAGTGGCGGTTGGTGAAGCCATCATGCACGGCCCTTTTGTCATACTGCCATGACCGTCCCAACAGAATATGGCTGGCATCCATGGGCAACACATCACAGAGAATGCTGTCCTCATACCGCCCAATGGTCAAGGACACTTCCACCTGGTCCTTTACTTGCATTTCTCCCTCATCATTCAACCATTCCAATGTATATGGCCGAGGGTGCTTGCTGGTTTCCAAACCTAACTTATTGACAAGAGACTCACTAGCAACATTAGTACAGCTCCCACCATCAATAATTAAACTACATACCTTATCTTGGACAAGGCAACGAGTGTGGAAGAGGTTTTCTCTTTGAGCTCTGTTTTCAGCCTTAACCTGAATGTTCAAGGTTTTTCTAGTGACTAGTAACTTGCCTTGGACCGGTAGATCTCAATACTCCTCTGGTCCTTCATCAAAATCAGGGCCGGTGTCCTCTGTTTCTGGCTCAGACTCAATGTCTCCATTGTCCAACAGAACCATCACACGGTTGTTTGGACACTTGTTGGCATAGTGACCTAGTCCCTGGCACTTAAAACACTTGATGTCCCTAGTTTTACTCGTGGTTTCCACGGCTTTAGGCTTTTCAAAACGTGAGGGTAGAGTGTTAGTTCTGAAATCAGAAGAACTTTGGGCAATGGCCTTACCTTTGTCTTGGACTGACGGCTTGGAAGGAGGGGTGTAAGTGGTCCGGGAGAGCCTGCTCCTTTTGGTATGTTGTTCAATCAAGATAGCCTTGTGCAGCATCGCTTCTATGCTGTCATACTCCTGGAGTTCTATCCTGTCCTGAATGTCCCAGTTGAGTCCACCAATGAACCGCGCCAAAGTTGCCTCCAAGGTTTCTTCAATATCTGCCTTGATCATCAAGATTACCATCTCCTGAAAGTATTCCTCTACACTCTTTGTTCCTTGGTTAAGTCGCCGGAGCTTTTGGTGCAGGTCACGGCTGAAGTGGGTCGGGATGAAACGCTTCCTCATCAGTCCCGTGAGTTCTTCCCAGTCCGCGATGGGTCATCCACCTGTTCTCCTCCTGAGTGTCAACACTTGGTCATACCAGTTAATAGCATAGCCACTAAATTCATCTGCAGCTAGCCTAACCTTTTTCAGCTCAGAAAAGTTTTGGCAATCAAAAATCAATTCAACTTTTCTTTCCCATTCAAGAAAAGCATCAGGATCATTCTTGCCACAGTAAGTTGGAATTTTTAACTTAAGACTACCAATACCATCATCAACTCTTTCAGCTCTTCTAGCAAAAGGATTTTCATTACCTTCATCTCAGAATCTATTACCTCTTCGGCCACGGTTGATGGAACGGATCTCATCTGAGAATTCTTCCTTAATCTCATCATCTTCTTAACGGGTGGCTCTCCTTGGTTGCATCCTTCGGGACCGGCGGTTAGATTTTTATTAGGCTGGGAAGGTTGCGGTTAAGAAGAAGACTGGATCTCATCCAACCGGAGATGAAGTTGCTCTAGACCTGC
>OVBI01002615.1:0-18450 GCA_900406495.1 Sisymbrium altissimum | reverse complement strand
ATTTTTTGTTTAACCGCTGTTGCATCCGCTAGTCAACCAGTCATAATTCTTTCACAAACGCATCAGTTTTTAACCGCTGTACCAGTTGTATGAATCGCTTAATAATGCTTAAAACTGCAACCGTCCGTTTCCGCAAACTCTCACAACCGCAATTGCACCCGCTGCGGTTAAATCAGTCAAATCTTTAATCATCTTCAAATGAATTATCATCTCTTTTTTTTCATTTTTCCTTTTTTGTCAATGTAATCTATGAAAATTATTTAGACCACTGTTTAATAGTATATTTTAAGTGCTTTAAAAAAAACCAAATGCACTTCATTCCTTAATTAAACAAATTTAGTTTCGGTTAACACGAAATAATAAGGAACATAAATCCAAATATAAAGAGAAAAATATGTTTTGTCTTTCGAGCTTTTCTTGCTAGCAACTCGGTCTTTTCACATGGTTGGCTGATATACAAGAATGAATTCGGGAAACAAAACATAAAGTGCCACTTATTAGAGATACTCTCAATCATGTTGATCGAGATTTGATAGACCGATATCATCGTCTCGTATAAATGACATTTACTCTACATAATCTATCTTTCTATTCTTACTCATAAAGTGATAATAACTGGTGTGCATGAATGTAATCCAATATTCTTTGTAATGATAAACGAAATCATTAGCTTTTACAATATCTATACCACTACTAGCTCACTCATTCTTGAAGTAAAGGTCGGCCAAAAACATCCGTCGGATTTGAGACCATAAGAGTCCAACTCATTGAGTCTATCACAATTCACAAACAAATAGTGAGTACAAAACGATTCTTCCTTGTATTCATCATATTAATAAAATAATAACATCTGATTAATTAGTAGTATGTTATAAACCGCGTCATTGTATTAATTAATCTTCGGTGCAAAATATTAAAAAAAGAATTCTAAAAAGGATTATTTAGATCTAAAGGCATCAGAAAACCGTCAGAATTGATCTCATCTATACACCGATATATATATTTTATAATGTTACATATAAAATACAACAAAATGGTTATATCCGAGTGATTCATGGATCTTCTAACATAAAACGAGTGTTGCTACTAGAGAGAATCGTCGTAGGCAGAAGCTGTTTGGTCATCGATCTCCTTAAAAATAGAAATAGGCGTTAATGGAACGCACGTTCTCTCTCTTTTTCTTACGATTTCCAAGAAAACATATAAATTAATGAAAAACAACAAGTAGTAGTCTTTCACTCGTTCTACGTCTCCTTAGGCAGAGAGAGCATAACATGAGCTGTTTAATTAATAACAACCTCTCTCTCTTTCTCTCCCTCTTCATTGTTTTTGTTGTTTCACGTGAAGTCAAACTCAATAAATCTGTTACACAGCCCATGATCTCTTTCTCTCTCTCTGCCATTTTCTGAACATGAAGAAGTCAGCTCAATATCTCACCCTCTGATTCGTTTCTCATTGCCTAAAGAACAAGAACAAGAAGAAGAAGAAGAAGAAGAAACTCTTCTTGCTTCTGCTTTCAACTTCATAAACATGGAGTTCAAAAGAGACAATACTGTCAGGTTCTAGATTTTCATCAAAAACAACTTTTTAGAAAGAAAAAAAGAAAGTTGGATTTTTGGATTCTCAATGATGGAAAAAGTTGACATTTTTGCATTTTGCAATCCCAATAAAGTTTTTGATATTTTTTTCCTTCTTTTATACTAATCAAATAAAGTTTTGAATTTTATTTTTTTGTTTCCTTTTGTTGTAAGTTTTCTCATTTTCTTAACTTTTCTCTCTACAATGCATTGTTTTGGAATGAACTTGTCTTTAACTACTGATTTTCAGACAAAACAGTCGTTCATGATCATCTTCTTGATCTCATTGTTAAACCTCAGTTTGTGTTGTTGTTGTTGTTTGGTCTGACACAGATTTTATGGAGACGAGAAGCAAACCCTAGAAGGAACAGAGAAGCGTCTACCATTGCCAATGTATAAACCATCAACAGCTCCTAGTCTAAAACCAGAGTTAGGAATCCCAAAGAAGAGTAACAAGACCCTTCTCTTCAAATTCCCTAGATTCGGTGGATTCAAAGTGTTCCCTGAGAATTTCGAGATCGAGAGAGATAAGATTCTAGATCCTGGTGGTGACGTAGTGCTTCAATGGAACAGAGTTTTCCTCTTTTGGTGTCTCGTTGCTCTTTACGTAGACCCTTTGTTCTTCTTCCTATCTTCAGTCAAACACACTGGACGATCCTCTTGTATGACCACAGATTTGAATCTTGGAATCGTCGTTACTTTCTTCAGAACACTCGCGGATCTCTTCTATGTCTTGCACATTGTCATCAAATTCAGAACAGCTTATGTCTCTCGTACTTCAAGAGTGTTTGGTCGTGGAGAACTTGTGAAAGATCCTAAGTTGATTGCTAGAAGATACTTGAGATCAGATTTCATCGTTGATCTCATCGCTTGTTTGCCTCTTCCTCAGGTAATACTTACTACTCAACAAATCTTTGTTGTTCTGTTCTGTTCTGCTTTTTGTTTGGTAAGGAGTTTTCTGAAAGCCCCACCATCAGGTAAAGCAAATGGCCCACTTGATTACTCAGCAAAATCTTTTGACTTTGTTTTTTATATTTAGAGTTTGAAATATGTTTAACTTTATGTCTCCTTTTTGATTTGCAGATTGTTAGTTGGTTTATATTGCCATCAATCAGAAGCTCTCACTCAGATCATACCACAAATGCACTTGTCCTCATTGTTCTTGTTCAATACATTCCTAGACTTTATCTTATTTTCCCTCTAAGCGCTGAGATTATCAAGGCGACCGGAGTCGTTACAACCACCGCTTGGGCCGGTGCTGCTTACAATCTTCTTCAGTATATGCTCGCTAGTCATGTGAGTTAGCCATAAAACTGCTAAATCTGCTTCAGTTCACAAAACCCGAGAGCGAGAGTTTGATTACTGAGAGACTCACTAAATACTCTCTAACCAACTCACAAGAGCTATAAAACTAGTGTGTGCCTTTTATTTCTTGAAGGTCGGATTTGGAATCAAGATTCTCACATTACCAAACCTATAGCTAAAGTTTGAACCATTAGGATTAGACTATTAGCTCGAGGCTTAGTGTAATGTTGTGTTCGTCTTATGTTTTAACATTTTTGGTTTTGTTGTGTAGATTCTTGGTGCGGCGTGGTATCTACTGTCCATAGAACGACAAGCGACGTGTTGGAAAGAAGAGTGTCATAAAGAATTAGCTCCACTACAATGTATTACAGATTTCTTTGATTGTGGTACATTGAACCGAGACGATCGGAATACCTGGCAGAACATAACTGTTGTCTTCAGCAACTGTGATCCTTCGAATGATATTCGATTCACTTTCGGGATTTTCGCGGATGCTCTCACCAAAAACGTGGTTTCATCTCCGTTCTTGGAGAAGTATTTGTATTGCTTATGGTTTGGTCTGCAGAATCTAAGGTAGATATTCATTCACTTACTCTTCATCTTCTTACTGTTTCTAGCATTTTTTCTAACACAAGTTTATTGTTAAAAGTTCTTACGGACAGAATCTTGAAACAAGTACATCTGTTCTCGAGACAATGTTCGCTATCCTCGTGGCTATCTTTGGTCTGGTTTTGTTTGCTCTTTTAATCGGAAACATGCAGGTAAAGAAGTGAATCTTGTTATCAGTAATAACATCGAATTAAGTCGATTATTTCACTGATATTGTTTTGGTTAATGTATATAGACGTACTTGCAATCAATCACGGTGAGGCTTGAGGAGTGGAGATTAAAGAGAAGAGACACAGAAGAATGGATGAGACATCGTCAACTACCTCAGAACTTGAGAGAAAGAGTGAGACGTTTCGTTCAGTACAAATGGTTAGCGACAAGAGGAGTTGACGAAGAAACCATTCTTCATTCTTTACCAGCAGATCTTCGAAGAGATATCCAACGACATCTTTGTCTTGACCTTGTTCGTCGTGTAAGTGTATTCACCACTCAACTAAAACACATTTATCACCATCTGCGTGCAAGAACTAGAGTTGGTCATTCGTGTAAGTGTATTCTTGCAATGATTTGTTCAGGTACCGCTCTTTGCGCAAATGGATGACCAATTACTAGACGCGATATGTGAACGGTTAGTATCATCTCTAAGTACACAAGGGAACTACATTGTACGTGAAGGTGATCCAGTGACGGAAATGCTCTTCATCATCCGTGGTAAGCTTGATAGCTCGACGACTAATGGAGGCAGAACTGGTTTCTTCAACTCGATCACACTCAGACCAGGAGAGTTCTGTGGAGAAGAGCTTCTTGCTTGGGCATTGCTTCCAAAGTCAAAAGTAAACTTACCATCCTCAACAAGAACGGTGCGAGCTTTAGAAGAAGTTGAAGCCTTTGCTTTACAAGCAGAGGATCTCAAATTTGTGGCTAACCAATTCAGGCGTTTGCATAGCAAGAAACTGCAACATACGTTCCGTTATTACTCTCACCAATGGAGAACTTGGGCTGCTTGTTTCGTACAAGTCGCTTGGAGACGGTATAAGAGAAGAATGCTGGCTAAGAGTCTTAGCTTGGCTGAGTCATTCTCTTCTTATGAAGAAGAAGAAGCTGTTGCGGTTGCTGCAGCTGAGGAGATGATGAGTCAACAAGGAGAGAGACAGAGCACTACTCCATCGCGTCATCATACTTCTATTGGTAAACCGCATTTTGCTGCAACGATACTTGCTTCAAGGTTTGCTAAGAACACGAGGAGGACTTCTCAAAAGTTGATGAAGGACGTCGAAGTACCGATGCTTCCTAAACCGGATGAACCGGATTTCTCTGTGGATGCAGATTAACTGTTTTGATATAATCTTTTTAAAGTTAGAAATATTCAAAAATCATAAACTTTGCTGCTTGAAGTTAATTTATAAAAAATGTTCAGCAGTTTGTATAAATACAGACTATACATCTGACTTCTTTTTTTTTATTCAGATTTTTTTTTTTGGTTTTCTCGTATAAATTATGTATGAATGAGACAAGTTCATCACTAGGTTCTATCTTAGAATCTTATTCAACATGCCCATGGATTAGTTTCGTTTGGTCCCATTAACTTTTACATCATTGAGTTGATGCCATTATTGAGATGCAGACATCTCTGGCTCTGGAAAAAACGCTTTGTTTCCTCTGTTTCTACCGACAACTTTTCTCTCCACGTTTTGACAGACTCAAATGCGTTCAAGTTCAGACAAAACTATATTTTATTCTTGTTTTAGTTTTGTCAGATCAAATGCTAGTTTTCTTTAGTTATTACTTTTTCAGTTTCAGAGAATGAAAACGGAAGAATGCGTTACAACCATGTATTGCATGCAATGAATTTCTGTCAGAAGCAAGAAAAATAAGAAAGAGGAAGAGCTTTAAAGACAAAAGCTCGCTTTCAATCAGACATTAAGCAACAAGTTCTCCTGACTATATATATAAAGAGAGGGTATAATTATAAATGTGGCTTAAACTGTAACCTAACAAGGATTAATCACAATGGAGAGATATAACCAAATTAAAATCAATAAATATCCTACAAACTATGGCACCTACATTAGAAAATAGGAGACGGAAACTCACAGAGTTTAACTGAATCTTGAATCATCATCATCTGCAGCTTCTTCTTCTTCTTAGGTTTCTCAACTCATCTGCTCGCCTATGAGATCGAGACCCACAAGAAGAAAGGTAAGACCTTGGAACAACAGGAAGTAGAAATGTACTCCTTGTGAGGCCAAGAGACTCCTAACTGCTGCGGTTAGCAAAAGAAAAGCCAGAGCGAGCTCTTTGTGGAATATCTTATTTGTTTTCTTCACAGGGACTGATTTTTTCTTTTGCTCCTCAACTTGGCTTATCTCCAAGAGCTCGCTGTCTGAAACTCCTCTTAGCAATTGGTTTGGTGACATCTTCTTGGATTCTTTATCCGTGAGACCTAAAAGATCAGACTCAGATGATCTTCCTGCTTTCTTTGTTACAATCCATTCGTAAGAGCTACCGAGTTGGAATAGTCCAGATACCATTGCGTTGAACTTGGTGACCGACATTGTGTTCTCAAACAAGAGGTAGGGAACAATGAAAGGGAAGGACTTTGGAGCAGGAAGAATGTTGAGTAGTGACATGAATATCGGTACATAGCAGATGACCCAAACGGGAAGCTCGGCTTCTGGAACGAACATGGTGATTGGAAGGATCACGCAGAACAATGTGAAGGAGTAGAAAGGAAGTATGAGTTTCCTTAGAAGGAAGAACAGAAGTATCAGATTTGCTTTCTTCCACATTGCAATCTGCAAGAAGAGAGCAAAAGAAAGTATTAAATCACTGAAATGATCAGATTACATTACAAAACCATAGTTCTTATATACCTTAGAGGTTAAGATTGCTCGAAGACACAAGCGAAACAGCTGCATAGGTCCAGAGTGCCATCGGTGTTGCTGCTTCTTGTATGCTTCATATGACTCAGGAACTTCACAAAGGACCTAAGAGATTGTTTTTGCTTCAGTGAATCTTACAGAAGGCTTTTTATGTAACTGTGACAAGAACACAAGATATAATAGTACCTTGACATCATTAAGATATATGAATTTCCATCCATGGAGATGAGCCCGAACAGCTATGTCCATATCCTCGACAGTTGTCCTTTCAAGCCAACCTCCAGATTCCTCAAGGGCTTTAATTCTCCATACTCCAGCAGTTCCATTAAAACCAAAGAAATTCAAGAACACACCATTAACCTGCTGCTCAACCTCGAAATGAAAACAGAGATTGATGTTTTGGAGACGAGTCAACAAGTTCTCGTCTTTGTTCACAAAGGCCCACCTAGCCTGAACCAGACCTAACTCAGGCTTCTCCTGAAACAACATTGGCATCTGCAAGTTAGAAGCTTCAACAAAAATGGTTTTGTCTCATGACACAACCAAACTAATACTGATTCATCTTACAGACCTTGAAATGCGGAACGGTTAGTTTCAGGAAATCCGAGTTAGGTTGAAAATCCGCATCAAAAATCGCAACAAACTCGTAAGCTTCCACGTAATCACAGCTCATTGCGGATTTGAGGTTACCAGCTTTGTATCCAGTTCTAACCAAGCGATGCCGGTAAATTATATTGACACCCTTTTGGCTCCATTTAGTAACCTCAGCTCTAATTAACTGCTGGATGCTTGCATCATCCGAATCGTCTAAAACCTGAATCAGCAGTCGATCTTTTGGCCAGTCAAGCTGACACACAGCAGATATAGATTGCTCATACACCTGAACAAGAATGTAACTTCATTAAACTAATTCAACATTGAAGCACAAAAGGTTAATAAAACAAAAGAAAGATTGAGTCTTTGTTCTACATAGTACATACCTCTCTCTCATTGCACATTGGTATTTGAACAAGAACCATTGGATACGCAGACCCTGACCCTTCAACATCATTGTTCGGGAAAGGCTCTTCATCAATTCTCGGCTTAATCTTCTTAAACTTGATCCAAAAACAGCCTAAACAAAGAATCAAACGATCTACAGACTGTACAAGGAACAGGACAATACAAAACTTGGAGAGGGCTTTGATTGGAGGAGCTATATAATCAGCTCTCAAACTCAACCAACCAACATAGAGCAAATGAAACAAGCTCTGGATCTCAAGTTTGCTTGTCGGTATATGAAGATTAGGGTTCTTAAAGTAATGCCATCCTCTGTAATAAGCAACTAACTCAAACCCAAGAATCACCAACGAAGCAGCTAAGAAGAGCTTAATAGCTGAGAAAAGCCACCTGTCTCTACCAAGTCTCTCAGAGCCAAGTCGGTGAGTGAAACTGAGACGTCTCTTGAGTGAACCAAGGAGAGACCAGAACACTGTGGCTAGCCAAGTGAGACAACCAACAGCTTTGTGAGCTTTAAGAAGCAAAACCCAAGTAACTTGCTTAGCGTTCTTGCCTCTACTCTTCTCCATTGGTCTAAACGCACCGTCTGGTTCCTCAACTTCAACGATTGAGTAGTTGGGATTCTCCATTTTCACCACAACTGGTGTACCTTTCCTCGTTTCTTTCGCCCACAAATCTGAAAAACCGAACCTTGGAGCCATTCTTTGCTTCTTCCCAAACAAGTTAAAGATTCAAGAATTGAAAAAGCTGCAAGTAAAGTAAGTAACTTTGAAATGCCACAAGACTCAAATCTCGAAGTTAAGCTAAACCCATCTTGGAGTAGGTTTGAGTGAGTGAGCTTTGAGGTAAGGAACAAGAAAAGGAGGAAAGAGAGTGGAACAACCCAGATCCAAGAACCCGGATAGCTAAAGACCCATTTTTGAAAAACAGACAAAGAAGCAGCAACAGCTCAAAGGGGTCATTAATAGCGACCTGCGAGGAGAGTAAAGACAATGAGTGGTTTGGGGACAGACAGAGAGAGAAAGATTGATACTACTTGGTGGCAATGGGAGAAAGAGAGAGAGAGAGAGAGAGAGAGAGAAGTAGAAGAAAGGTATCTAAAGAAGTTGTAAGATGGATCTCTTCCACTTTCATGTGAATGTTTCCTCTTCAGCTACCTCAATGATGGCTTCAAGATGCTAAATTCATCTCCTTTTTACCAAAATGAAATTAAAAAGAAAAAAAGAAAAATGGGAACTTTTAACATCTCATGATCATGAATCATAGAGTAGCATTTTTTATAAACAAATAATAGTTTTTTTTTTTTTAGAAGAAAAGCTATAGAAAAGAGGTGGAAAGACAAATTCAAATATTAGTGAACAGCTGAAGATAAATGAGCTAGTAATCTAGAAAGGGTATGAGTTTTTAAAAGGCAAATTTTACTTCAAATGAAATTATTAAGAAGATTCTGTAATAGTGAACAAACCTTAGTTTTAGGTTTTAAATGATAAGACGTGGGAATCGCATTTGACAAAATACATATTTCTCTAGCTGATTAAAAAAGCAAGCACTTATCTTGAAGCTGTTCATCAAAGACCTTTATATGGGTAACAACTAACACACGAGTTTGAAAGAAACAAATAATGGTGAGTTAGATTTTTTTTATCGACCATGATAGTTCTGTTAGGAGAAGGAAAATACGTGTTTTGTAGTTTGGTTCTCATTCGAGAAGCATTTTTATACAAATAATGTTGTTTTAATAGAAAAGCAAGAAAAGAGGAAAAATGTTGGATATATACACCAGTACAAAATTGTAGTGAATAGCTGAATATAATGAGCCAGTACAAAATTAATCAAACGCATCTTGCAAAGCAAAACTGCTCATCAATATCCATCATATGGGCAGCAAAGCCCCAAATTACAAGGGTTGATGCTGGTGAAGAAAAACCAAACAAATTTGAAAGAAACAAATAATTATGAGTTATCGACCACAATAATATTTCTGTTAAGAAAAAACCAATTTTGTGTGTGTGTGTGTGTGGTTTGAACTTTGAATGGATTAGATAATAGTTAAAAGTGATATTATCTTACCATTTCTTTATTCATTCAATATTTGTTCATCCATTTCTTTATTTATTTTGCACGTTATTCATTCCCTCTAGTTTATTTAGTAATACAATCCTTAAAAAATAATAGTTACAAGTTGTATTGGCAATATTGCCAAATTATCCAATATATTATCAACTAAGGAACATAATTTATTTGGTGAGGATTAATTTTCCAACATTAATAAATAACATGGCCTAATATATCTAAATCTTTTGTATATTTCAAAATTGCTAACTCATTATATAGGAAATAATATTATTACCAACACATTAAATTTAGTATTCATTGATATGTTAATTACACTTGTCTTTTATTTGTTTCAAAGATGTCAATTACACTTGTCTATTTTTTATAGAGTATATTAATGATTTTATATGAAGAATGGAAACACTATTTATTTGATCATTGCAAAATTTAGATTTTAAGAATCTATATATTTTAATCAAAATTCTAAAATTCTAAAAAGAAAATAAATAAAATATGTCAATTTTAAATAAGCATATATATATATATATCAATTTAGTTTTTTTATGATGACACATCATTATTTCATGTATGTCATATTATTATAATAACTTTTATAAAGAAACATGAAAAGCTATTTCTCATATTCTACATCATATTTTTTTTTAAAACATCTTTGTTGAAAGAATAATATATTCAGTAATTAATTTTTGTACTGATATACAGATTCTATTTTATAGTTTCAAAGCTAATATTTTCTATCAAAATATATGTTTGGTAAAAAGATGTTGTTTGATTCAAATTAATAGTAGATAATATATTTTAAACACTATTTAAGTTATCATAAACATATATAGAATTATTTTAATACAAACAAAGCCAGAGACTAAATATTAAATTAATAATAAAATATCACTATCTTATAGATTAATAAAGTATAGAGACAAAAAAATAATATCTTAAAATTAATTTTCAAAAGGTATAGATATATTATGGTTTATGATGGTGTTTTTTAAAAATATGTTAGTAACTATGTTAAGTTTTTGGACTTCAAAATATTTACAAATATCTTTTTACGTGTAACAGTAAACTAAATTCTAAAAAATAATTTATCAATCACAAAAATAAAAAATTCAAGTCATTTAAAATTTTTTCTCATGATATTCACATATTCCAAAAAAAGAATTATTTTAACTATTAAAAGTAAATGTGGTATTTGTTGAGGATAACATTGAAAATAAAGAATTTTTATAATTTTTTATCATAAAAAACATGTAATATTCAATTAGATATAAAACAATACATCAATTTTTGTAAAGAATTTTGTTTTTGTCAGAATAGTAATCATTTATTTAAAAACAGAGGGAATATAAATTAGTGTAAAAAAGAACCAAAAAGACAAATCAAAGGCAACATTTTTGCCGTCTTTAATCTCAAAAGCTGACCTGTCGGCAACTTCTTTTAGACCGGTACTTTCGGTTAACACTTTTGAACAGTTTATCTTTTGAATAGGCAAACATCTTTTGAACCAGATGAGATAAGAAAAGAGAAAGTGAATTAACACTGGAGACTGGAGTTTCAACTTCTCTATATGGTAAAACTAAATGGAGAAACTGATTCCATACCAAACCAAGCTAAAGAAGCCCAACTCGGTGTTCAAATTAAGATTACTATTGTAACCAAAATACCAAAACAGGAAACATAATTGAAACAAAAACAAATCCTCAGTCTAGCGATGCATAAAGATCAACCGGTCCAATAGTTTGATTTCTGTATCTTCCAAACATAAATAAGCACAGAAGTTGTCATCCTCCATTAAATTGTTCTTCCTATAAGAGTTTTGGGGTTTCAATGGTAAAATCTATTTTAACAGACAAATAAACGTCAAAAGAATAACTTACTACGTACTTCCGGATCCTGAAGTTTCTATCTCACATAGGACAAAGTACCAGTCCTGGACTTTGTAAGCTGTAAGAACCCTAGATTTCTTCTAAATATGAATTTTCTAGGATCCCCTAATTTCTATATATCCTTCAGGCACCAGAAGTCGCAGCGTCTTAAATAAATTTGCCAGCATTATTGTTAAAGTTAGAATCTCCCTTGTTGATTTTCAAGAGCCATGAAAAATGTTGTATCCTTTTGGATTCACTGAGCATCATCATTAATCATCTCCGCGTCTGAATCTTCTTTCTCCGGGTGTTTGGACTCTGTAGCAGCAGATGGAGATGAAGTAGTAATGTCTGAACAAGAAGAATCAACAGCTGGATCTTCAACCGTTGGATTTTCTGTAGCAGGAGTTGGAGATGAAGTAGTAATGTCCGAACAAGAAGAATCAACAGCCGGATCTTCAACCGTTGGATTTTCTTTCCCATTTGCTGCTGCTTCTTCTTGATGATCTGTTCCTGAATCATGTTCCATATCAATAGAAGGGTTTGACTCAGAATCTGTTGCATTACCCCTTTCCGCAACTTCCTTTTCTTTTTCAGCGACAGGTAGGGATGATGACAATGATGATTCTTCTTTGCATTCAGGTTCTTCTGAATGTGAGATGACGCCGTTGCACAGCGAGGACTCACTGGTGTAATTTGCTCCCGCCTCGGGACTCTCAACAGTGCCATCTTGGCTAGATTCTGTGTTCAATGTATCTGTTTTCTTCTCATCTTGAACTTCTTCGGGTCTTAAACTTGATGGTCTGGTCTGAACCCTGCACCAACCAACATCAGAAATCATAATCTGTTAAAGCTAATTCTCTTAATACCAGGTTCTTCGTTTTCAGTAAACTCACAAACTCGGCAAGAGGATATATATATATCAATGTGAAAGGCCGTACCTGCTGTAGAGGAGCATGTATGCTCGTTGAGAAAGGACATCTTCTAGTTCAACTTTTTCCACCTGCGAGTAGAGGATTATAAGATCTCTTGAAATTCTACTCATCATGGAATTTTCGTTTATGTCGACTTTAGTAATAAGCAAACAAAACAACAAGAGTTGATAAGAGATGATTCGTACCTCAGAATCGTCTATTCTATACCAGTCTCCTCGGAAGTCCTTAACGTAGCAAATGTAGTGACCGAAATATGAGGCATTCAGCAAATCTAAATGGACAATCACAGCGTAGAGTTTGTATACATCTGATCCTTCTCCCCCGCTGCTCGTGTAAGGGCTAAGATCAAATGTCTCCGGAAAACTAATTTTTTTGTTCAGTTTACCAAACCTCCCACCCTGTACATAGTTTTAAATTTATTAGGCAACTAACGTCAGGGGAATAGGCAGACGCAAAGAGTCTAACTGAGAGCAAAAGTGAGAGGAATGGAGCTAAAACCTGGAATCTTTTTAAGGCAATTGTAAGAATATTAGGAGCAGAACGAATTGAAAGGCGCTTACATGCCTTCACATAGTCATTACATCTGAAAAAGAGAGACTTCCAACTTTCAGACACAATGTATATTCACAAGATGGGCATATCAACCATGTCTCTGGTTTAAGAAAAACTAAGGCTTGAAAAGGAATATATAAATACCTATCACATTTGTAAAGGTTATCTCCTTGCAGCCACTCTTTAGCTGTGAACTGATCGAGACATTCCTCCAATGATACCGCATCTCCGTGGATCTCAACGGTTAAATCCATCATATTTTCGTATTGGTCAGAAACATTACTGCAAACAGTACACTGGACCTGCAAAAGTTAAATAAAAAGACGTAGCAAATGAGAGGACAAATTACAAAAAGAGAGAGAGGACAACTAAAGTTACTAATCCAATCCTATAGTAGATTAACCTGTTTCGAACAAAACGTAGGATCCAATCCAGACTTTAGCCTAGGCCAACCTGTTTCAGACTTATAACCTAGTGACTCGACGATTCAAACCTAAGACTAACATTATTGCGTCTTTTTGACACACTTTCCATCTTTGCTGTATTAAATCTACTGGTAGATCATCGCATTATTGAACCGTCTACTGGGATTAGGAAACATCACCTGTGACTGAAGGAGACCGCCAAATATATATTGAATAAGTGTTGTTTCTTGGGCACGATGTGGCACCACTTTTTCTCCACCAAATTCGTCGAGGCAAACAGATTGCATTATGTCAATTACAAACCTAAAGATCACATGAAGTTTAAAAGCATCAGCTGACAGATTAACGGACACTGCACCGCTAGGCTAACACCAACGAATAACATGTGCTAACCTCATCAACTCGTGAGCATCTTCTTGTCTCCCATACCCAAGATTTCCACCAATGTTAGGTAACCGCGAAATAATTTTCATTGGCGAAAAAGGAAACCGGCTTATGTTTGCTCTTTCGAGATGATTTTCAAATTCACAGAAGAAGCACCAATCATTGCGCCTACCTGTCAAACGAAACATAGAAGCAAAGTTGAAGAACATAGAAAATCCAATTGAAGATGTGAAGCATTAACATCCCCTCCGAATGGAAACTTACATTCTCTCTTATGGCCTCTCTCTAGTATGTACGCAACAAGAGGGCGTGTCCATGAAAGGCATTGAAGAACCACATTAGCGTAACAACTGAAACAGTATTAACATAAAAGCATAAGAAAATCAGACTAAAGTATACCAAAAAAAAACAATTTGCTTTAAAGCTACACTAGAAACCAGATGAACAAAAAAAACCTGTTTCCACAATTGATGAGACCACAAGGAGCCAATATAGGTTTGTCCCAGTTAAAATATTTAACAAAAGTTTCGTATGGGAAAAGAACCTGCACAAGAATATGCAAAGCAGAATCAATCAAACTTGCACAATCAAAAACTATCAAGAAGAGTGTCAACATCAGATGAGTAAAAATAAGGCACATTACGTCTCCTGGCTTGACGATAGTCTTGCTTTGGCTCAGCTTAGGAGCTAACGCAACCTTAGACGCTAACGCAACCTTAGACGCAGACATATTCCCAAACAGAGAAGCTTTGAAATCGACATCATCCTTTCTCACTGGTGATGATGAGTCAGTACCCCTAAACACCTTACATTTTCGTTTATGCCCCGAGTTCCAATCTGACTTTTGGCAATCCGCAGAGCTAAGTAGCAAAGAAGAGATGGAAAATCCGAATCAAAATTCAAGAACATATGCACAAAACTCATAAATATCAAGACTTTTCATTATAAAGAAAAGCAAGATTGTTCTGTTGAAACATTATAAAACATGACAGAACATTGATAAGCTCAAAGATAGCTTCTTTCAGACAAGAAAAGCCTAAAGATCAAAACTTTCAAAAGCAAGATTGTTCTATATTAACAAAAAGTCATGGAAACTAGCCAGTTCTATCTCCAGGAACCCTAATAAGGAAGCAAAGTCTGAATCTTTGAATCCAGAAAGCCCTAATCTAGACCAATTTGGAAACTTTCCCAAAGGAGAAAGGAGGTGAATAGATTACCAGTAACGAACGGATTTGCAACGAGAGCACTTCTTGGTGGTGGGTTTCCCACAGACGGAGCATTCATCCGTTTCAGGAACCATGAGATCTCTACGGTGGTCGCTGTCAAAACCACCGGAGCCGCCGACCTCGAAGTACTTGGCCGCTGTTCGTTTGACAAAGTAGAGGAGACCGATGAAGAGGAAGAAGAGAGTGAGTGCAAGCTGCGTGAAGAAATTGAGATCCCACGTCAATCCAACTTCATGCATCTAATTTCCTCGAACATCGATCTTGAAGCTTCTTTCTTGTTTCTCAGATTCGATACGGAGATGCCGAGAGATTCTTCTTCCTCCTCTGCTTTTTTCTCTTTTATACTCTGTGTTTATATGTTAAATGGAAAATGTGGGGCCTCTTTCAATCTTTTCTTCTTACAATGACATGTTACACTTACCTTAATTACATTTTTTTGTAAGGGATAAAAATGGGGAATTATGTTGAATGACCAATAAATAAATAAAAAAACTATCCATTTTTCCACTTTTTCTCTTTATATTCCTTCTTATCTCTCTCTAAGCATTTTAGTTAAATTATTAATTTAAAATCTTTTATGGTTATACAGCAAATTCACCAAAATTCCTTTTTTTAGTTTTTCTTTTATTACATTTATTATTTTTCTTGGTTTTTATTTATTTTAGTAAGATTCACTTAACTTACAAAATTATTACAGGCTGCACCAACAGTTACTATTTTATAAAAAAATGTCATTGTATAAATAAAATGACACAATATTTTATCATTCAAAAGAGTTAATTTTCATTGATAATTTAACATATAATATTTTATCATTCAAAAGAGAATAGGTGTAAAAAAATCATTTCTAAATAAATTCAAAATAGAAATCAGCTTTAACATGGTCGTCTGTGTTCCACACACTAATTAAAAGCTCTTCAGAATTCTTTCCAACCTCCTACCCATTTTATTCAGCATACAATATGTAATAACATTTTCTCTCTTTTGAAGATATTTATACAGAAATATTATTTATATTGAAGATAACTCACACATGATGCTTTATCTTTGCAGTCATTGGTGGTTTATTTAGTTATTGTGAGATGTTAAGATTTTATGAAATAAGAGTATTATCAACGAAAGTTAATCTCACAAGTCACACCATATGGCCGAATCATTCTTAAATCTTACCCAAAAAAGACAAGCATTGATTTATTTAAATTTGTCTTTGGCACTAAAACAAGCGGCAACATTAAACTCAGAATTCAGAAACAGTTTCTATTGATCTTTGGCTTCACCATGGACCAGAATTTAAGGACACAGCTCGTGTCTTCTTCCCAAATCAGCTTCAACCTGATTGATTCACCTGTCTTTACACAGTTAGCTTTGAAGAAATCTCTCCATCCTCCTGCCAGTCTTATTCTTTTGCCTTCAGAACGCAGTTTTGTAGACCACTTCACACCGTTTTTATCCAACAGGCTCATTTGAGTTCTCTCAGTGATGCCATGTAGAACCGTGAAGGGTAGCGGAAGCAACTGCAACAAAGATTCAGAAAACATGATTCAAATTCAAAAGAATGTAAATAGACAATGGCTTCGAGTGATGAAACTAACCAGTTTAGACTTTTTGACGCTGTAAGGACTGAGAGTTAATGTCACGAATCGGTTTCGGGATGGTGATGATGAAGCTTTCCAAAACGATCTACGCTTCTTGCTTTTCTCCTCTTGGTTGCTCTCTTCATCGCTTTCGGATTCAGTGGAAAGAGACTCTATTTCATCACCTTCTGAGCACTCTTCTTCTTTGGATTCTGTGTGGGAGGGAGACTTACGTAGAACCAGTGTCTCTCCTCTTTTAATGAGTTTGAAAGTGAATGAATCTCCGACCTTAAGTCCATTGGCACTACAGAAACTTCTCCACCCTCGTCTGATGTAAGTAGTTCCACATTGCTTATGTTTTAAAGCTAAAGTCCATGATTTCCCCTTTTCATTCATCAGAACAATCTCTCCCCATCTTGTCTCTAGACCATTTGCCCTTGCAAAACTCTTTGGAAGATTCTGAAATTTCATTACAATACATCATCATTTTGATCTAATTCAGATCTTACTAGTATATGAGCTTTTTCTTATGTTCCAATCAAGAGTAGAATACCAGTGCGTCATAGTGTATGGTCGAAGGCAAGACATTAGCCCAAAAACAAGAAGGATCTAGTGAAGAAGAAGACTTTGCTGCTCTTTTTGGATTCTTCTTCTTTGGAATCTTCCCTGAGAAAAAAAACAATAGAATAAATCTCACATGCAAAAGTCAAAATGTTTCTCTAGCACATGCATATTCCAAGATCAGCTTGAGTTACAGCTTTTAGACTGTGTTACTTTTAGCACATTATAAAAATGTCAGTCTCAGAAGACAACTCACCGATGTTGTTCTCGTAGTCTAAACACAACTCATATTGAATCTCACACCAACTGGGTCCAAATAGTGTCACGTGGAAATCCATGTCTTTCTCTTGTTTGAAAATGACAATGTCACCGATTCGAAGATCGTGTGCAAGAGTGAACTCCCTCCAACCGTCAGTGAGTTTCCGGCCATCTTCTATCTTCACATCCCATATTATTTTCGACGCATCTGATCTCAGCTTCGCTGTGTGCTCATTTGTTCCTTCTATATACTTGGAGAAGAAAGCTACAGGGATTGTCTGAATTCAACATGCAAACACAAAACCAAATTAAACCACCTGTCAGAGTAACATAGACAGATAAAGAAAGAAAGGGAGAGACAGAGAAAGAAAAGAGGGAGAATGAGAGAGAGAGTACTAAGTGGCTGTGGAAGCCAGGAAGAAGAGGCTTGAAGAAATGTTTATTCACCATCCTCAGAAACTGCAGAAGCTCTAAATCTCTCGAAAATATGATGCAATAAACCAACTTGAAGACTTGTCCTATTTATTGCATGCAGAGCTTCTTCTTTTTGGTTGGTTAACGAAAACGTTCGTATTTATTGTAGTGTTTATTCTTTTCAGTATATTTATTGAACCCTTGGTTTCTACACTTTATATATGCTTTCTATTCCTATTTTGCACTCCTGAAAACGAAAGTGAAGTTCATATAAGTGAACCCTTTTTTTGTGGGCAAATAAGTGAACTCTAAAGTGGGAAATCTTGAAACTTTTGTGATCTCCCTTTTCTTTTTTAAATTTGATAGATTGGATTAATGACCATGCGTGTCACAAATTATTTTCGTCCTAACATTCATATCTTTTTATGTTTTACTTCTAGTGCGTTCTATATTTGGATTTAAATCTATTCTGCTTTAATTTTTGCGGTTAATTCACTTCGGATTTGCTAAAACCAAATTGACATCAAGATTGAGAAAGCTACAGACAAAATTACATTTTGTTGTTGCCCTTCTTGTTCGACTAGAAGTTCAGAATTAAGGTCTAAAAATTGATGCCACCGACCGGTTTTGAGATTCCTTAAGGTCTATACTGTTGAGATTTCTTGAAATGAGAGCATCTTCAGACTAAAGCTAGTTAGATTCACAAATTTCACACAGACAACATGTACTTACACAAATAACATACTACAATAGTACGATTTGTTGGGTTAAGCTTAGAAAGCAAGCAACACTAAACCTATTGTGATTA
>OVBI01002614.1:0-18482 GCA_900406495.1 Sisymbrium altissimum | reverse complement strand
GGCCTGAAACCGTGAGTCATAAAACACTGGTGGGTTTCTGAGGCTGCATTACGATCTTAATTGCATAAAGACAGGCCTTGTCCCCAAATGTTTTCATATAGAAACCCGTGAAAAAACTCTCTGCTGCAAATTATTCTAAACTTTGAATAACATCCAAAGCATAATCTTCAATACTAAAAGAAATATCCTTATCAAAACTGTATTTGTCCTCACGGATGATATATATCAAAACGTTATCTTAGACACCCTATTTATAAATCTAATCACACCATATAAAGTAATGGATGACTCAATTTCTTTTAAAAACCAACATATAAAATTATCCTTCAAGTTTCTTGAAACACCAAAAAAGAGAAGTTTGAATTTGATAAAAGCTCGTTCAATACAAAAATAATTTCTTTGATTTATAGTAAAACTTTCTATTTAGAAAATCTAAAATCAGAAGTTTTACTACAAAAAAAACAATAGAAGCTTTAAATTCAAAAGAAATAAAAGAAAAAATTTCTAGCTTAAACAAACTATTTGAAAAAAAAATTTGTTTGAATTTACCAACTGCCTTTTGGAATAGAAAACAACATATTGTTGACTTGCCATATGAAAGAGGATTTCCTGAAAAGGAAATCCCTACAAAAGCTCGTCCCATTCAAATGAATTCTGAATTAGAAAAAAAAATTGTAGAAAAGAAATCTCCGATCTTCTAAGTAAATGGTTGATTTCAAAGTCAATATCACCTTGGTCTTGTGCTGCTTTTTATGTTAATAAAATTTTTGAAATTGAAAGAGGTATACCTAGATTCATAATTAATTACAAACCATTAAATACTGCTTTAAAATGGATTAGATATTCAATACCAAATAAAAAAGATTTTCTCCAAAGACTTTACTCGGCACATATATTTTCAAAATTTGATCTAAAATCAGAACTACTTTGGGTCTATCACAGAAATTTTTAAACCAAATGTTCAAAAATTATTCCAAATCTTCAAAACACATTTCTTTCTATCTCAAGAAGAAAAGAAATTTCCACCCTTAGCCCTTTTTCATTCTAAATTTCATTTTCCCTGGGTCTTTTCATAGACACTTGAATTTTCATCAGATACCATTCCCATTGTCCGCAGAAAGTTCCGAGTCAAAGTGGTGGGATAAATATAAAATTTCATTAAATCTATATCCGTCAAATATTCTGACCTGGATAAAAGAACAAAATGCAAAATCCCAAAATCAGTTACTTAACCAAACACCAGAATTAACATCTTTCCTGGCCCAAAAATAGAAAATGTTGTCATTATTAGCAGGAGCAAAATCTGAAAATAAAATTAAGGCAATCTCTTTACAATTTCTACCTTCAATATCAGAAAATATCTCAGACCTCAGGAAGCGAATCGGAGTCTAAGGTCCCGGATATTGATGAAGACATATTCGGCAACAGCGGAGTATGATTTCTCTCCACAAAAATACAAACCTCGACAAAAGCATTGTTCCGAATCTCTTGGGTGCGGATATACTATTACAAATCTCTGGCTACCGTCATTTTGTTACGAATCTCTTTCACGATCTATTTTCACAATATCGACAAATTTGCATCAATAACAAATGGAGTGGAGTTTTCTGTAGATGTCATTTCAATGTCCATTTATGAAGAAAAGCTTTGACTATTAGAAACTAATGGAGACAGCTTTGGCAAGTGGTATCCTCCATAAGTAACCACTAGTATATTTTAATTTCTTAATATTTTATTATCTTTATGTTTCACAACCCTTGTAAACTCCTATATAAAGGGGTGTTTGCATCATTTTTAGGACACGCTTTCATTTTCCCCATACATTCTCTGTCTTTTACTAGCATATTCTCTCTCACCCCTGTAATATCCAACTATTGTTCAATCTCTTTTAAGTAAGTTTTTAATAAAATGTATTTCTTAATCTTGTTCCTTTTTATTTAAATATATTAATTACTAGAGGGTTTCCGCGCTTCACGCGGATTACTATTTTTTGGATTAAATTATACATTTATTTGTTATCATAGTTTTATGTGTTAATGTTATTGTTATGTTGTAATATTTTATGATGAAATAGCATAATTTATATTCCGTTCTAGTTATTTACATCATATTTTGTATTTATTTCCAATTTTCTATCTCAAACATTTTTCGTTTTTTCGTATAAAATAATTTATTTAATTTAACATATTAATATAATTTATTTTATATTTAATCCATTTTCAATTAATTATGATTTTTATTCATAATTTTAACATGTGTGATGTATAAATTTTTTTTTGATTAAATTCATATTTCCAATTTTAAAAAGTATTAGTCTTATTTTTATCTTTTTATACATATCTTTAAAATCGAAATTCATCTTCATATCTTATTCCGTTCCAACCTATCCCGCTTCTCTCTCTTTTTCACTTTTAATGTTTTATTTTTTAATTGTTTTTTCTTAATCTCGTATTAGACTCACGTTGTTTTACTCAAATAAAACTTAATTTATATTATTGGCGATTGTTTTTTTCTGCTAAATTATCCATTTATTTGTTATCGTAGTTTTGTGTATTAATATCATTGTTATGTGGTAATCTTTTTTATAGAGTGGCATAATTTATGTCCCCTGCTGATCACATGAATCATATTTTGTATATGTTTTCAATTTTATATCTCAAACATTTTCTGTGTTTTTCATATAGAACATTTGTCTAATTTAACATATTAATATAATTTAATTTATATTTAAAATTTCCAATTAATTATGTTTCCAAAAAATTTATGAAATATTGTCACTTTTTATTTCATTCATTATTTAACATATGTGATATATAGAAAAAATTGCTTAAATTCATATTTCCAATCTTAAAAAGTATTGCTTTTATTTTTCTCTTTTTAAACATATTTGAAAATGGAAATTCATCTTCTTATCATGTTCCGTTCCAACCTATTATGCTTTTGTCTCTTTTTCACTTCTTCTTATGTTTTTATGTTTCTTCATGTTTTTTCTTAATCCCATAGTAAGCTTCATGTTATTTCTATTATCTTAAAAGTTTTGAGTTTTGTTATTAAAATTTATTTATATTATCTTAAAAATTTAAGCTTTGTTATTAAAATTTATTTATATTATATTATAAGTTTTGAGCTCTGTTATTTTTTTTTCTTTTTTTGTTTTTCGTTTTGTCTTTTCAATTTCCCTTGTGCACTGATTTCTTTTCTTTTCATCTATTTATTTTTCTGGATTTATGAACCTTTATAAATTATTTTTTTAGGACATATCTTTCAAAGTCCAAATCAAAACTATTAATATTATTATGTCTTTTCATATTCTACTTAGATGTTATTAATATCTTTCAAAATTCAAATTAACTAAATAAAGTGATGATGTGTCACAATTTTAGAATATGAGTAGATGAGGTGGCTGCATAAGAAGGGAGTACATATTACTTTATATATATAGATGTTCAATTTATGTCTAAAGTGGCTGGTTTAACCGTCCAATATTTGTTTTGTGCTTTGATTTACTTATGTTTTTATTGTCATATGTTTATGTGGCTGGTTTAACCGCCCATCTTTTATTATATATATATATATATATATTATCTACTTCTGTTTACCTAAAGTAGTTCCACTAAGGCATGAACCAATAAGGAGATTTAGAGAGGTCACAAGTCATGTCAAAAAAGATCAACCATGTGTGTTTGTGTTTTGGAGATTGTATCAAGAAAGAATTATACCATGCTTGGTAATAATCCCAATAATTGAAAGGGACAATGTAACAAGGAAGGTTTTTTAGTGTTTCTGGGAAATTTAGATTATCATTAAGATCATATTCCTAAGCGCTTGGTGCAATGATTTTATGAATTTTGAAAGTAGAATATGCAGTATCAATGTGGTTCTCATTGAGATAAACATGTGTGAAAGATACTGAATTTGTTAATTCCAAAATTATTTGAAAGAATAACACAGTTTTATCTATATTATGTGGTTTGAAATAATTACTTTTTCAAAATATTTTTCAATTGTTAAAAACAAATAATTTTTGACAAGAAATCCTTTTTCAATATTTATAATATTCAGGTATATATACTTTTCAAAATTCTCTGATGGAGAGTTTTGTGAAAACTTCTTCAAAACAATCTGTGAATTGTTTGAAGGTTTTGAAACTGTTTTTGTATAGGATTTTGAAAAAGGATTATGTGGTTTGAAATAGAAGTTATTACAATTTTATCATTCTCTTTCATACATCCTTTCTTTTTCACTACCATATTCTCTCGTACCCCTGTAATCTCCAACCATTGTTCAATCTCTTTTTAATAGTTTTTAATAAAATGTACTTCTTAATCTTGTTCCTTTTTATTTAAGTATTTTTATTATGTTTAATTTATGTCTAAAGTGGCTGGTTTAACCGAGAATGATAAACCATATGCATTTGTTTAAGATTTCTGGTATATATATATATATATCCATATGCATTTTATTTAGTTTGTGCGAGATTATCAATGACAAAGGAAAATGATTGATTATTTTTCTGTAATGATTAGACTTATAAAAAAAACTCAGTCAAAAATAATAATGCAATTGTAAAAAACTTCCTCGTGTTTTTGATAACTAAAAAAAAAAAATAATAATAAGTTATTTTTTTCTTTAAAAAGTAGCCAAAAGGGATCAGATGAGAAAAAAGGCATTATGTATTTAATCCGGTCCAAAAATGAAATATTTTTATACTCATGATATTTTTTTGTATATAACTAATGGTGAATTCTTGCTTTTATGGGTTATTAAAACTGTAAAAGAAAGTTGATACCGGCACTAGCTATCATGGCACACCAATTAGTCAAGGCTATTCATAGGAAATATGATGATATTTTGCCAAGTGTTTCCCAGCTCAGACCTCTAATTCATGTGTGGCGATTCAGAGGGAAAGTGGTACGAAAATTCTCGCACTTTGCTCCTGACGGTGAAACAATGGATCTTATATTGGCTGACTCGGAGGTATGGTATATTGTTATTTGTGTTCGTCTACATGTCAAAGTGCTGACCTTCTACTTTCACAAGCAGGGCGACAAAATTCATGCGACGATTCTTCCTGGTGATGTTTCTTTCTTCTCTACGCGTTTAGACGAAGGTGATTGGATTCCGTTGGTGGATTTTGATCTTCTTCCTATCGAGGGAGAGTTCAGACCAACAATGCATCCTTTTAAGATTCGATTGACAAGCAATACAAGTTGTGTCAATGTCTTCATTGAATTGGTTTTTTAGTTTTGTTGATCTAGAGATGATTTTAGATAGAAAAAACGGATACAAGCTATTGTGTTGGTTAGTATATATAATCTGGCTATTTATTGGTCTAATAATGTATTTTTGGCTATGCTTCTGATGACATAATTGGTTTATTATTTAGATTTGATTGGTAAGGTTGTCAATGTTGGAAATTTTTCTGATAGAGCTAATTCCTTTAGGATGTCGCGGGGAAAAATCATACGATTTTTTTCTTGAGAACTTGTTGGGTTGAATTTTGGTTTAAACGCTCTTTTTGTTTTGTCAAGTTGACAGATGAATTTAACAAGAGTTTTCAGATATCGTGTTATTTAATCGGCCATTATGTTGATGCTTTCATTCGTGGCTTGGAATGTTCTAAAGGAGACTTCAACATCTGTGTTCTTAAGTTTGCTAGGATAATTATTCGTAAAGGTCGTTTTCTTCGTGATATGAACATGTCCTTTGCTACATTTGTAGTTTTTCTGCATTTTTTCATTGTTGATATTGTTGTGCTTTTTTTTTTTTGCTAGGAACTTTCATTTTTACGAGTTCTTACAACTGCACAAAAGTCTTACTGGATCCTCTAATAGCTGACGTCGGTTCGTTCAACGAATCTTAATCCGTGTTTTGGTTAGCGTGATAATTGTGTTGCTAAGATATCGCTGATGTTATTAATTGATCTGGTGTTACTCTTTTTTTTTTCATTTAATTCGGTTTCTATTTTGTTTGAGACAGGTACTGTCTTTTATTAAACTGTCTTTATTTTCATTAGTTGTGATTGTGGAATATGGATTTTTATAATTATCTATGTTAGACATTCGTTTTGATATCTTTATTCTTTAATGTAAAACTACATTCTCATGATTCAATTGTTACTCAAGACGATATTTAGCAATAATCGAATTGACTGGTTGCTACAAGTTTATAAATATAATAAAGAACCATACACAATGAAGTTTAAAAAAACCAAAAAAACTGATTTTACCTTAATTAGGATGAAAAAAAAAATGGTTAAATTCAAAAAAATGGTTATAATCCAATATAAAACAAACAAAAAAATTGGACTAAACCAAATTTTTATATATGAAATCACATGTTTAATTAAGATAACAAAATAAATTGATTATAATATTTCTGTTACTTTTCATACACAAAAATTATGTAATAACTAAAAATCAACAAATAATAACCAACCCAATTTTAGCCTAAATAGAAGTACAGAATAATTTTACTTTAATTCGGATAAATATATGCTACTAATATATCTAAAAACAATAATCGAACCAATATAAATTCTTATACTGAAAATCACATATTTAATTAAGATAACAGTTTAATATTATTTAAAAAAATCTTCTATATTTATACATATATATAATTGATAAAAGCACTAACAACTTGAAAAAAAATAAAACAAAATATTAATCAATAATTTTGATTTAATTATTTTCTAAATATTTATACCCGTGAATACGTAAGAATCATGTAAGTTGCTCAATATTACATCTCTTTTGTAAGATATGTTTTCAAATTTCATAAAGTTTGATCTAGAGAGTTATGGTTATCGAGATTTAGACCATCTCCAATGTTTTATTCTATTTTTTACTTCAAAATAGAGTTCTCCAAAAATAGAGATAGTTTTATTCTAATAATCAGCTCTATTTTAATTAACTATTATTTTTTATTTGAACTCATATTTTAAAAATATTTTAATTTTCTCCGTTCATTTTACTTTGTTGACAAAAAATAGATAAATTTTCAATTTTGGTAAAATTAAATATATTAAACTGAAAGAAAATTCTTTACATCAAAGAAATTAAATATCAAATGCATTTAAAGAAAAAGACATTAGTATACTTCTCCCACAATTAATCAATTAAAATATTTCAAAATGAAAATGAGATCTTTTATCTTTAATTTTATATATTATCATTATTGTTTATTAAAAAATAATATTTTTAAAATATTAAACTAACTATTAGTATTATTATAATCTTTTGAAGTATAAAACTGAAATGTATAATTTTATTTGAGTATAAAATAAAACTATCTCAAAATTAAAAAGATTATTTTATAAATAAAAAGTGTAATTCTAAAAATAAAGAACTCTAAAAGTTACTCCAAATTCGGAATAATTTTTAGATTTTTCTATTATTAGAGCAGACGATAGAGTACTATTTGAGATGATTTTACTCTAAATATAGAGTTTAGAGACAACAATAAAATGCCATTAGTATATAAGAAATATTCCTCCTTAATCAAAAAGAAAAGAAAAGGAAACATTCCTCCACACTACTATAAAGTAGCTTATCTCTACTACACAGTGAGAACTTTATTAATTAAAATGTGCATATGGTTTTCATTTAAAAGTTGCTAACAACAATTCACTTTACACTAATCTCCAATTTGTAGCTTAAAACCGTCAATCAGAATCGCCGATTGGAAGCCAGTCACTAGAATCACCTTCCGAATCCTTACTGTTTCCGCCTTGACTCCTGTTTAGCTGAACCCAGTCGCTTGAACCGCTTGCGTTTGATGCTCGCCGTTTCAGTGTACTAGGCCTGTTTGAACATGGCTTCTCCGAGAGATGGTCTACATCTAAATCACTGAAAGAGATTATTTCTTCTTCATCTCTGAAGCTCCTCCGTCTTCCTTCAGATGATTCATCGCTTATCTCTCTCTGCTCGATTTTCAGAGCTTCTATATCTCCGATGACTCCCTCCACTGTTTCTGTTTCCCTACTGCTAACTTCTTCAAGAGTTCCGTGACTACCAAAGCTCAGGTTTGACCCAGTTGTGTCCTTTTGCAGCTTAAATAAAAGTTGATCCCTTGTTTCAAATACCTGCCGCTCAATATAATTATCAAAATTTCAGACTTGGGAAAAAGAAAATAAAGAACCATGGAATGCAAAAAGTATCGGACAAAAACAGTATACGTATATCGCATTTCCACAGGCTAAACTAGTTTCCTAATACTGTAGGCTGGATTTCCATTTTCAGGCGCGTAATATGTACTGGATCAGATATTAATACGTCAGCAGGATAAGAAGTCCTACCTTGCAAGTTGCTAACAGCTCGAAATCATGTCCATTAAGTCTAGGCATCAGCAAAATAAAATAGATCAACCAGAAGTGCTCATCATCCATGCAACTGCTGACTTCATTCTTCACAGCTACAAGGCTAGGAACAAGAGTTTCAATGGCTGATGCATGTGCCCATTGAGCCTCAGATAGTTCAAATTCTGCATAATTCACTGAATAAGTTTTTCCTTGTCGTTGTTTGGATCAAAGAAAAAAATTGATAAAAACCACTAGTGCTTGGACAATTTATGCAAATTAACCAAACTTGTATACTTTGGGAAATCAAAAGAAAAAAAAAAAACATAGATTTGAGTTTTTGACAAGAGTGGCATGTGAAAATGTGTTCTACAATGAGTTCATGGAAACCTCCAGGAAATGTTACCCAAGAAGAGATTACTGCACTACTCAAGCCTATTCTTAAACCGTAGAGATTGCTCTAAAGAGCAGGAGCAGTTACAACTAACGAACTCCAGGGAAAAAGAAATCAATCTTTTTCAACGGGTCTAATGAAAACAAAAAAAAACCCAAGAATAAAAGACTTGTGTAACAAACATGTTTGGCCACTTGCGAATTCATCTTCTAATAAACAACTGCTTACAGGTTGAGGATTCGCACTTGTTATAATATTCCTATACAGCAAAGTAGATAGAAACCACAAATACGTTTTTTTCCTATAAGTGATTCGACAACATTTCCAAGCTAACCAAGCCTATACACAGGGTTCAACAAACCGTAGATATGCTCTTGGAAATCAGGAAAACAAAAAAATTCTAAAGCTTTAAGATCAACAGACAGTAATAGCATTCTTTAATATGTCCCAAGGGGAAACTATTGAACCGATCAAGCCTAATCTTATCCCTCTAAGGAGCAGGAGCAGTTACAACTTATCAACTCAACAAATAATTAATCTTCGTTCCAAACAAATAAACAAACAAAACAAGCTAGCAATGGAAGAAACATTAGTTCCAGGCCGACATATTTTTAGCCCTCAGATTCTGATTTAAATCAACTGAGTCCGTCCATAGTGAGTCAGTTTAAAAATTGACATATGAATCAACTTTTGTAACGATCATGTTTGACCACTTGCAATTTCATCTTCTAATAAACAAATGCTTACATCTTTTGTTATGGTAATCCTATAGCAGAACAGACGATATAAACCACAAAATGTGTTTTGTCCTCTAAATTCCAAGCTAACCAAGGCTATATAAAAATAAAGATTTTAAAAGCTCTGGGATCAACAGATACTAATGTCATCCTTGAGATAGGATAAATCTATTCCAATAGGAGAGTAGTAGACCAATCAAATCTAATCTCAATCACTACTCACTAGAGATCCGTAGTCAGGTGTAGAAACAATCAATATTTTGCAAAAACTTTTGTAACAATCATATTTGGCCACTGAAAATAGTTAGAATTGAGAATTGAACTTTTACTAAGCAAAATTAATTATATCAATTGAATAGCTAAAGTTGCGAACAATGCAAAGACGCAAGAAGAAAACAAAAAAATTACCAGTGTTGAGTGACAAAGGAAAATCTGTCCAGCAACCTGGTCTGCTGGAGATTTTAATAGCGAAATCCACAACTTCATGAGAAATCCCAGGAACTTTATATAACTCATCATCATCATCAATAAAGCGAGATCTTCTACATCTACTTTCTTTATCTCCTTGGTAGATTTTATTACTAGGAAACTGAAGAAAATTGGATGCGAAATTCTTGACGTTTCCACCGATCTCAGCAAGATCGTTACGGATCCCAAGTAGTGCAAGCTGAGTTGGTGAATCTCGTTCGTTTGCGGGATCGGACGGTGGAGAAGGAGGTGGAGCTAGGAAAGCTGCAACCCCACGAAGTTGGCGAGCAATGGTTAGACTGAGTGAAGATAAGTCTTGTTTGACACCACCTGAGGGAGGAGATGAAGGTTCGGGATCATCGCTGCTAGGTTTGAATAGCCAAGACATTATTATTTGTTATCCCTGACTGGAGAAGGTTGTTAAATTTTGGGGTTCCGGGTTTGTGCGATTTAACAAACAAGATTCATGTATATCCATTCGGTAGGAAAAATTACTCAACTAAAATGGAATTATGTTTATATTACTATAATATAATAAATTTTTCAAAAATTAATCACATCTTTTTAGATTTATAATAAATTATAATAAATATTTTTAAATATTTTTTTTAGTTAAAATTACTTTTAATTAAAAATGCTTAAAATTATTAATAAATCCATATCATTAATAACTATAATCCATATCAATAATAACGATGATAAAAAAAAACAATTCCAAACCAAAAATGTTTAAATTTCTAATATTAAAAAAAAAAATAATAATAAAAACGACAAATTTTTCAGAGACGTTTAAGGTGCTTTCGATATTGTTTTTTTTCGAAATCGTCTTCTCCGCAAAAGTCTTCCCCACAGTCTATAAAACTGTCTTCTCCAATATCGTCTTCGCCGAAATTGTCTTCCCCAAAATCATCGTCTCCGCAGTCGCCTGTAATCGTCTTCTCTAGTATATTATAGCTGAGTTAATTTTCTATTGCGGCTGAGTTATATATTATTTGAGGCTGAATTAGTTTTCTACTGCGGCTGAGTTATATATTATGTTGTGGCTGAATTATGGTTCTATTACGGCTGAGTTACATATTATGTTTAAAATGGTGCGTGACCTTATCAATGACTGATATCATGTTGTGGCAGAGTTAAGTTTATATTGTAGCTGAGTTAGGTTTATATTATGGCTCGGTTAGGTTTCTATTTCGCATGAACTGATGACATGGAAAATCGGAGTTGATGACATGGAATATTGGTAAGTCAGCCGCCAAACAAACAAATAACACAGCCTTAATAAATCAGCTATAAGTTACAATGAAAGTTCGCCGCAACGTGAATAGTATTTCAGTACTTAATCTTTCGCTAATAAATCAGCCGTAATTAAGCTAGAAAATAGTAAATCAGCCATATCGTCAAATAAATCAGACGTCAAATGAATGTTATTCTAGTAATTAATCTTTTGCTAATAAGTCAGCCGTAATCAGGCTGAGTTTATTATTAACCCAGTCAATTACGGCTGATTTGCATAACATAGCCCTAACTACCTCCCATAAGTCAGCCAGCCGGAGAACATAACTCAGCCAGTCGTTGTATAAATCAGCTGTAACTTGTGTTCGTAAGTCAGCCCATCTGATGCAAATCCCCAACCTGAATCAAGTCAAGGAGCCCCAGTCCAGCCTTTCCCAACCATGCGGTCAAAACCCATGACACGGTCAGGTGCAAGGACATTCCAAGAAAACATCAATGAGGCCATGGCAAACTTGGTTGCCAGCAGAGAGGTTGATGAACTTGCCGAGAGAATGACTCAAATGAGCATTTCAAAGGCTAAAAAAACCAACCAAACGGAGCAGAACGACTATCGGGACGCGAGGAAAGTTCATTGGGACGCGATCAGCAACTATCGGGACGCGGATAACAAGTATCGGGACGCAACCGAAGACCATCGGAACGTGAACAGTAATCATCGATTCCCTTCCATCGGATCGTGTGGCGACCATCGTTCCATCAATCGTCTATTCATCGACCATCGACCAATCATCCAGAAAGAGCCGTACGGCCAGCCGAATGATTCCATCGACCATTTCATCGTTCCATCTCTAATCACCCGACCAAACTACTCGTAGGAGCCGTACGGCTGACGATAGTTTCCATCACCCACAAGCAAATCTCCGGTCCGGAGATTGCATTACCGCTCTCATAAATCAGCCAGATTTCTGTAAAATGAGCCGTCACTAACGGCTGATTTATGTTCATAAATCATCCCATATCCCATATGTCAGCCGGATTTCTGTAAATCAGTTGTCAATTATGGCTGATTTATGTTCGTAAGTCAGCCACATTTGTTAACTAAGCCACAACTTAACCATAATTCAGCCCAAATGTAACCATAACACAGCCGTAACACTTTAAGGCTTTGTTCATTAATACACGTTAGCGATTTCCTACGTGGCACCAGTTTTTTGCTTACGTGGCATTAAAAAATTATGGCATTCTTTTAATTTCGTTTTTTTTTTGTCACAGCAATAACAAAATGGCACACTGGCTATTAAAAAATGCTAGTAATAAAAAAAAGTTTTATTTAGTTCGAGTTATATCACATAATTTCTGTGGTATTAAAGTTAAGTTCTCTTAGGTTTATATAGATTGACAACTACAACAAAAAATTGGGTTTAATGAAAAATGGTGCGTCTTGTAAGCACCCAAAACTCTTGGGAAAGTTAAACCAAAGTTATCTATGATAAGAAAAAGTCTAATAGATTAAAAATTAGTTTTATCTGAATTTCTTGATTGTTAAAGATTGGTTTTCTTCTTTTTTTGAGATACAGAGTCTGCCCTAAAACTTTCTCAACCTAAGCAGTCGCCATTCAACTCTTCTGTCACCGTTCTCCCTCTCCGGTGTGCGGTGGTTCTTACCGTCACCGTAAGAGTGATCCCCTCCTTCTCCTCTCTGTTTTCTATCTACTTACTTGTTCCTTTCTTCCTTCTGGCGTTCCAAATTCTGGATCCGATTTTGGTTGGATGGTCTTTGTTGCCTCTGGTGGGTGTGTCTCCGGCAAGTTTTTCTAACTCTCCTGGCCCTTTAGTTGGTGGCGTCTACATTTCAGTTAGCTTCGGCCACTCGAGGACGGTGGCTATAGCTGTCTGCTCTGTGTTATACCACTGAAAGTATGAGTTTGTTTCAGCCTCTTGCCGCTTACGGAATCTCCAAAATCCAGAAGGGATCTTCTTGTGACAAAGAAAGTATACTCTTGACATCGTTGGTGAAACTGGTCTGATGGGAGCAAAACCAGTTACCTTTCCTATGGAGCAACAACACCAATTGGGTCGAGCTGAGGGGCCTTTACTTGGTGATCCAGAACGGTATAGGAGACTTGTAGGAAGGCTGAGATATCTTTCAGCAACGAGACCTGACTTGACATATCCAATACATGTTTTGTCACAATTCATGAAGTGTCCTCGGTTTGAGCATTGGGAGGCTGCGGTACGTGTGGTAAAATATTTGAAAGGGACACCAGGAAAAGGAGTTCTTTTGAAGTCAGATTGTGATTTGCAATTACATGGGTGGTGTGATTCAGATTGGGCAGGATGCCCCTTGACAAGGCGTTCTGTAAGTGGTTGGTTTGTAACTCTCGGTTCGTCTCCTGTCTCTTGGAAAATGATGAAGCAGAAAGTGGTGTCTCATTCTTCATCAGAAGCTGAGTACAGATGTACGTCTAAAACGGTGCGAGAGTTGAAATGGCTGCATCGTGTACTTTCTGATTTGAGGGTAAAATACGAAACTCCTATGGACCTGCATTGTGATAATCAGGAAGCTCTGTACATAGCTGCAATTCCAGTGTTTCATGATCGAATTAAACATATCGAAATAGACTGTCATAGTGCTTGTGATGCGATTATGGAAGCAGTCATTGTTAAATGGAAAGTGAGAACCAAGGAACAACTGGCAGATGTGTTTACTAAGGCCCTGGGTCGTCGTGAATTTGAGCTCATAATGTCCAAGTTAGGAACCTGTAATTTACACGCTCTAATTTAAAGGGGGGGGGGGTGTTGGAAAGATCTTGGCGGGAAGATCTTTTGTATAGCTGTGTCGTATATGTGTCGTATATTGTTTACATACTTTCAGAGATGTTTATAGAAATTCAGGGATTCTTGGAAGATCCAAAAGATCTGTTACTTCTTCTGATCTCTTGTATCAATTGTATTCAGTGATCTCAGAATAATACACAGAAAATTCACCAAACCAGTGTTTGTTTTTACGTAAACATATAATAACAGATATATTAATATAATTAAAGAAGGATGTTAACTTTATAAGATAGTTAGAAGGGTTATCATAATACCCGATAATGAAAATTAATCGAAGTAGGGACGCGTGTGATGCTAAATATGGTAAGTGTATGCGCTCCTGGTGGTCGGTCGTATTTTATGTCCGTATGAAGGTTTGTCTCGGTGAATAAAGAGTTTGGCCCGATGAAAACTTCATTTGGGTCGAGACATTCTGGATTTGGCCCGATGGTTTTGATGTCCGTGACTTGGTGTGTAATTGGCCCGATGTTTGGCTCTGTCGCGTCTCGGGCTGGTGTTGTCGCGTTTCGATAGTGGGCTGGCTCAATGTTCAAATTACCCGCGTCTCGATATAAGTCTCCCGCGTCTCGAGACTTGTCTTCCACGTCTTGTTTCTCGTCTGCGTCTCGATGTTTAGTATCCGTGTCTCGATGATTGACTCCCACGTCTCGGTGTTGCTGACTGGTGTCTCGATGATTGACTGTCGCGTCCCAATGATCCTGGGTGATGTCCCGATAGTGCTCTGTTGTGTCCCGATGGTCACTGTCCGCATCCCGATGGTCCTCAGCTGTGTCCCGATACTTACTTCCCGCGTTCAGATAGTCCTCGGCTGTGTTCCGATACTTACTTCCCGTGTCCCGATATTTCTCGACCGCGTCTTGATGAATTTTTCTCGCGTCCCGACAATCATTTTTGACCGTCTTGTGGATTTCCTTAGCCTTTGAGATGCTCATTTGGGTCATTCTCTCCGCAAGTTCATCAACCTCCCTGCTTGCGACTAGGTTTGCCACAGCTTCATTGATATTATCTTGGAGTGTTCTTCCTCCTGACCGCGTCATAGGCTTTGACCGCATAATTGGAAAAGGCTGGACCGGGGGTACTTGATTGATTTCAGATTGGAGATTTGCATCAGAGATGGTGATCCCTCATTTATTAGGATCAAATCACACAAACAGTTAAAGTTTCTCGAGTTGATTGTTTTGATTTCCCTACTCTTATAAAATTGAGTCGATCTTTCTAGGATCAAATCACACAAACCTCAAATTGTAAGAACTTAAATCTCATTAAATATGTTCATAAACACCAGTGTAATATCTTTTAAATTTATCAATATATTGCATTTGTTTTTCTACTATATTTTTTCACAAATTATATCGTAAATTTGAATGGAAGTTCGAGATTTGGACTCTACAACAAATCCGCCACACTCATAACATACGTAATATGATTATACACATCTTTGTTGGAAAAAAAAACGGAGGATCTTGTATCGTCTGGATCAACTGACAAAATCATATTACAATAGTCAGCGGCGTCACGTGCGAGACTTAGCTCATCATCAGTCTCATCCAGATCACCTTTCTCCATCGACAATTCTGCCTTCTTTAGCCCCTCGATTACAGAATCTTTATAATTCTCCGCACAACTCTTGAAACATGGCTTCTTGGGAGAACCGATGAGAATCATCGTGCGCTCTGCCCTCTCTATGGCTAGAGACAAAGAAGCTTGAGCCAACTCCAACGCCGTTGATGCAGAGGCAGTGCGCTGATCTGAGGTTAGGGACTCGATACATTCTTGTTCTTGGGAAGAGATATACGCAGTGCCTTTACAAGCCTTTAATATCAGCAAGGATGGAAATGGGCATGTCGTTGCTTTCGCTGATAAATGGCTAGAAATTATGGATTTTGCGGTTGTAGATGACCATGGCGAGAGGAGAAGAAAGGCTACAATATATATTGTTATGCATACATGAGGGACGTAAAAAAAAGCCATCAAATGTTCAATAATACTTTTTCTTTATTGTTACAAGTTTAATAGGTATACTAGCACTAGATTAGAGTATATACGTAAATTTGACTTTTGTAACCAAAGGTTCATTAGTTCCCTGTAAATAATTAAGCATGAAACTTTTACTGTTCATTGCCCAAATTTTAGGCAGGAGATGCTATTTGTGGTATTGGATTTAACGATCTAGGAAAAGACTGACCTCTAATTATAAGGGAGAATTCGTGGAAAGGAGAAAAAAGTGACTCCATATATTTTCTTGATTCGAAAATTATTTCGGCTGTCAATTAAAAGATAATATTATATCAACGATAAATCATTTTCGACCTTCTACTATAAAAACAAATATACAGTTAGCGACATAGAAAAACATTCTTATTACGTAGTTAACCATAATTATCATGTTAACAATAGTTTTACATTTTTTTTCAAATTTTTATCTAGTATTTAGCCCGCAATTAGCACGTAATCTATATTTGTATAGATTAAATTTTATAATATTTATAATTTAAAAATTATTATAAAAAGATATAATATTTAGATTTTTCAAATTTATGATAATTAATAGATAAAAAGCTAAATCCATCATTTGAATTAAATATGTTAACTGATAATGGTTTATGTTTTAATAGTAATATTTTTGCCTGATATAAATTGGTGTACTTGTGGTGAAGTTTAAAATGTTGATTTTTGAATGAGTAATTTGTTGTTATGGTATTCAATTTTATTTTATATATACAGTTACAAAGTATTTTATAATATTATAGTTTATATTTGTTTTTATGGAATAATATATATTGATAATCTATTTTGGTTGATCTAACATACTTTTATTTTTATGGAATAAATATATTGATATATTAAATTTATTTTGGGTTTTGTAATTTTATAACTAAATTTAAATTTTTATATAATAATAGTTACGTCTTTTTGAAAGTTAAAATATGGCCAAGTATTAATAGGTCAATTGGTAACGATCTTTAGGTAAAAATTAAAGATCTCTGATTCGAGTGATGTTTGTGACAGAACTAATATTATATGCTATAGTTCCAGGCCTGAGAGGATGTACGAGCTTGGATCCAGAATTTCTTAGTAATTCAAAAAAAGCTAAAATATGTTAATCAATTTATTTAACTTGCTTTGTATTAATTATTTTAACTGTTTTTATATTAATAATTGATTAATTAATTGTTTTGAGATTTTTTCAATTATTCAAATAATCTATATATTTTGATGGCAAAAACTATAAAATTCTGCAATCATACAATAATAATATCAATTTCTCTCACTATATAATTAAGTCACATATTATAAATTAATTTCAAATATTCTTATTTTTTCAAGTTAAAAATATCTCGAACTAATTTTCAAAATTTCTAAAAAATTTCATGTTAATAATTTATATTTTATAAATTAAAAAAATTTATTAAGATGAAGTTTAAATTTTTTATATCTGTTTTTCTGAAATGTGTTAAAAATATTTATTTAGCTAGTTATTAAAAATAAATGATGTTTATATTATTTAATTACATTTATAATTTGATTTAATAATCTAATATATATGATTTTATTTTTCATTTTTGTTTTGATTAATTAGGAGAGTAGAATCTTTTTTTAAATATCCATATTATATTCAGTTTTCGGTATTGTTTGTTATGACTAAAACAACCAATAATGAATATTAAGCAAACTGTTATAAATCGATTAGTGATGGACTCCATAACCGGCCCAGTATAACCAAGCATAAGTCGGCCCATACTTAGAGTTTTTCTATTCTTTGTCGTCCAAGGTTTTCCTCTTCTTGTTTATGTCATATTTCCTTTTCTCCCTTCATGTAAACCACTACATATATGGACCCTGGGTCATTCATTAATAGACACAGAAACATTCAGTTTCATAACACGTTATCAGCACGATTGTTCTAAAACCCTGAGTTCACAAAACCCTAGCCGCCGCCGCCGTGAAAACATATCCAATCCAGCTCGTGTTCATTGCAGCTCGTGGTTAGCTTGTTTTCCGAGGTCTTTTAGCTCCCGCTTCAATCCATTCAACCCATTCGGTGTTTAAGGTAACCAAAATCGAATCCCTAAAACATAAGGTCGAATCCCTAAAACATAAGATCGAATCTGACCTAATGGATCTAGAACCCTAATCTGAAACCCTAGTTTCTGAAAACCCCAAAATCGATTTTATAAATCCCTAAATTTGATTTTGGTTCATTGATTAATTGTTCTATCAACCTTGAAAATATATTTATATTGTTTTTCTTAATAGAAACATGTTTTTAAATTCAATCATGATCTAGAATATGTTTGTTAGGTTGTTAAACCCTAATTTGGAAACCCTANAATTTGGAAACCCTAAACCCTAAAATCCGATTTTAGACTTAAACCCTAAATTTACCTTGATTGATTCAATTCTATGATAATTGTTTCTGATTGTATTGATTGATCTATTAATCCCTTGAAATCAAAAATTCCAAACCCTAATCCTATCCCGAATAGGAAAATCTAGTCTTTCCTTTTCAGAG
>OVBI01002613.1:0-18489 GCA_900406495.1 Sisymbrium altissimum | reverse complement strand
TTCATAAGTTAATTTATAAATTGTTTATAAACCGGTATGAATTCCTACAAAGAATACAACCTGTCTTCATTTTTTGTTTTTTGTTTTCATTTAATTTCCAATTTTTCATTTTCTTTTTTTGGTTTGCAGGCGTCTTGCGGTCCATCCCAAGGGAAATACTGTGGCCAATTTTCTGTCTATAAGTCTAATTTCTACTGAATTTAAAAGTGGATGGACAAGAGTTCACACAAAAGTTCGCCTGACTATTGTAAATCAACTTTCTGAAAAACTTTCCGAACCGAAAGGTAACTACTTTCTGTTTTTTTTAGCATATAAGACAGAAAGTTTGATTATGGGACAAGAAGTAGTTTTCTTTTTAGTATATAAGACAGAAAGTTTGATTATAGGACAAGATTTAGTTTTTTTTTAGTACGTAAGACAGAAAGTTTGATTTTGGGACAAGAAGTTGGTTTTTTTAGTATATAAGACAGAAAATATGATTATGGGACAAGAAGTAGTTTTTTTTTTTTTTAGTATATTAAGACAGAAAGTTTGATTATGGGACAAGAAGTAGTTGTTGTTTTAGTATATAAGCCAGAAAGTTTGATTGATCATGGGACAAGTAGTTTTTTTTTTTTAGTATATAAGACAGAAAGTTTGAATGGGACAAGAAGTTTTTTTTTAGTATATAAGCCAGAAAGTTTGATTTTGGAACAGAAAGTTTCACATTGTAAGATTCTCCTTGTCACGGACCGGACTTATGCTGCTACTAGATTCGATGTTTGTTTTAACTTAGATCAGTTTTATGTTCCTTGATTGTGTACAGAAATACAACGCTGGTTAGATCAAAGGAGTCATCTGATCAGCATTCCTGTAATGCTTCCCCTTACCATACTTCATGAAAAAAACAGTGGATTTCTTGTGAACGATGAAGTCAAGATTGTTGCGGAGGTATATGTTCTTGAAGTTATTGGAAAATTAGATATATCAGGGGAATCTCAAGAAGTAACACCACCTCTCAAAAGGACAAAGATAAATGGTGATGGTGCGGTTTCTAGTCATTTGAACAAGGAAACTTCATCAGTAAAAGAAAGTGTGGATGTCAATGGGTTTCAAGTTCTTCCTTCACAGGTATTAAGTTAATAAAGGTTCAAACTTTATGCTAGTAAAACTTCATGGAACGTTAACATTTGCATTTTTGGTGTTGTTGATTTGGGACAAGAAGTGGGTTTTTAATACAGAGTAAATCTGGAGAGAAAAGAAAGATTTCAAACTCATGAAACGTTAACATTTACTTTTTTTGTTGTTGTTAATTTTGGAACAATGTGTGGGCTTTTTTTTTTTTTTTTTCTGTTCTGAATTTGTCAGTGGAATAAATATGAAAAGACAAGAAAGATCTTAAAATTCTACCTCCTGTTTATTTATTATTTTTCAAACTGCAGGTGCAATCTGTGAAACGTATATTTGAAAGACACCCAGACATGGCATTAGAGTTTCGAGCAAAGAGCCAACATCTGAGGACATCATGCATGAATCTCCTCCTCAACGTAATCGAGACGCTCTGCCAGTCACTGCAAGCCCTCTCCATTGATGATCTGGACCAAGCAGAGAAAGCAATAGCATACCTGAAATGTTCAGGCTTTAAGGTGGATTGGTTGGAGCGTAAACTGGAGGACTTTAAGCAAATGAAAAACACAGAAGAAAAATTAGAGGAAGAACTGAAGGTTGTTAAGGAGAAGTGTTCAGACATAGAAGCTCTGCTGAAGGAAAAGAAGGAAGAGCTGAAGGACTTGAAGCAGAAGTGCTCAGACATAGAGAAAGAAAAGGCAAAGGTATTGGCGGCCAGAGCTCTTCCTCTAATGTTGGATGATCTTGTCTGATGACTTAGGTTGGCACTTTGGCTAGGTGTGTTCTGGTACTGATATGTTCGTTTCAGTCTTAACTTAGAAGGTAGAGAGACCTTTATCCGAATTGGGAGTGCCCACATTTTGTAAAGAAGTAACTTTTTGGTTAAGAGTCGGTAGGGTTTTGTAAAGCACGCAGCATTAATGAAAAAAGTTTCTATTTTTATTTTATTTTTTAACTCATATCGATAACATAAAACCAAAGAGTGTCATACAGAATTCATGAAATGAAAGCCTGAGATGAGAAAAAAGAAAAAATGAAGGCATCAGATAAAGCAAATAAAATACCCTAAGAGGAGTAAAGAGAGAGACAGATGATCAGTCTGCAAGGAAGAAATCAAGAAAGTATGGCAGAGACCAGGAGCGAACTTGTCAAATCATCTTATAATTGCTTCACTATCTGTAATAGTTCAAAGCCACAGTGGACTATTCCTGGCTACATAAGACTGGTAACTTTGATCTCTTTGACATCGATTGCTATAAGGGACAGCCGCTTTGTTCCCTTCCGACGATGTGTGGTCCAAGCTCCTTAGAAGCAGGTTCTTAAGAAGATTGGTGATATCATATAGAAGGTTCCGCAAGGTGGGAAAGTTCGAAGGGTTCATGAAAGCTTCCCTCGCTGCAGTAAATGCAGATCATAATGAAGATTAGTCATACTATCAATTGCCCAATGGAAACTAAGAAGGTCAGCCTGGAGCTCAGAGAGGACGTTAGAAAACGCTCTCCTGCTATGCAAGAGAACTTCTCCTTTGTGATTACGCAATAGCCAAGTAGCACCACTCTTTTAGACGCCTCATTCAAGACTTTGTTAAAGTACAGCTATTAACTATATTTTTCTAATTTCCAGATATTAGCTACACTTGTCAATTGAGTCTACATTTATGCAGTTCAATTTATCAAGATTATTGAGATAATGTGGTGGTCAATGGGTTTCAACGTCTTTCTTCACATGTAAGAAAGTTGGAAAAGCTTTAAACTTTATAGAAATTCAACCACATGGAAGCTATCAATTGTTAATCTTGGGATAAGGGGTGGTTTTTAATCAGCACAAAAAACGTATATATCTTAGAAGTCTACCATCCACATTAGTTTGACTAAAACGTATACGGTCAACCAGACTATCTCCACCAATCTCGAGTCTCACATCCAAAGTGAGATAGGCTTACTATAACAGAAAACGTTTATTACTCATCTTAAACTAGTTTTTAATATTAGAAAATATTGACCTTTCAATAAGTAGAAAGAATTTTTATTTCCACCAATTTCATATTATTGGTTTACTAAACATAACAAACTATAGTTGTCACACAACAAAAAGAGAAAGAAAAATTATATACAAACACCAAAATGACATTTGAAATTTCAAATCTAACTTCGTCAAAGATATGCGCGTCCAGATCATCTTGACAAACAGAGAACGAAAAAACTCAAATCCTTTTAAGATAATAACAGACCACTCCACCTGAACAATTTACAGNACCCCCCCACCTGAACAATTTACAGTTCCACCTATTCAACAATGATCTCTAACCCCCCCCCCCAAAATATAAGGAACGAGAGAACCGGACTTCAAACCCTAAAAAAAGAGAAAAAAAAAACTAACAACAAACTCACAAATTCTTATCTTTTTCCTTTTCGAGCTTCACTTGTATATATAAACCTGTCTTCTCTTACCACAAAGTAACAATAAGAATACAATAATCACCTAACACAATAAGCACTTCCAAAGAAAATAATTATAGCAATAATGGCGCAATCTCTTCTTCTTTCCATCTTAACACTACTACTATCATCATCATTTGCACCCATCCACGCTCGCAATAAATCACAGCCGGCAACGCCTCCCTCACCGGTAGCAACTCCGGCGCCAGGACCGGCAAATTCTGATTGCTCGACCGTTATATATGACATGATGGATTGTCTCTCGTACCTTACCCCGGGATCAAATGATACTAAGCCCACAAAAGCGTGTTGTGGAGGAATCCTATCTGTTCTACAATATAACCCGAAATGTGTTTGCGAGGGCTTAGTGAGCAGCAAAGACATGGGCATTGCATTGAATAACACTAGAGCTCTTGCCATGCCTACGACTTGCAAGCTCCCCATTGCTGCTCCTCATTGTGGTGAGTAGATTCAATATTTTTTGTTTTTTTTTTCTCTTTTCTAGTTTTTTTTTTTGCGTAGTATTTTCATTGTTTCGAATTTAAATTGTATTCTTGCTGGTGTAGCGATGTTGCACGCGTCACCACCGGGTGCATCTACTCCCGGTATGTCTCCGGGTATGTTAAGTTATCTTGCCTTTTTAAATTTTATAATGAATCGATTATGTTTCATAATTAAAGTTGAAGGCTTTCTGCTTTTTTTTTCTTCTTCTTCTTTTTTTTTTCCCGGCAAATGCAATCAATCAATTCACCTTCTATGAGAATTCCGATATACAATAGTTATCGATTTGTTACTTACACTTTATTTGTATAGAGTAGTTTAGTCTTACATTTATTAAAAGATTTAATTTTTTGAAAAAATTTCCTTGTTTCAACTTTTTGTTTGTTTATATGATATTGTATGTTATTCACCCAAAAAAATATCGTATTGTATGTTAATGAATGAATAATAATATGGATGCAGGTTCTCCATCGGCTGGAACACCTATGACTTCTCCGTCGGCTGGAACACCTATGACTCCTCCATCGGCTGAAGCATCTATGACATCACCATCTTCAGCTGAGTCACCGACATCTTCACCAGGTTTGGCTGATTCGCCGGGCATGACTGCACCGTCTCCCTCAAGTTCTAGCACCAACCACCGCTCAGTTTCAACACTGACCCTCGTTGCCGTTATAGTTTCTTCTATAACATACATTTCGGTTTTTTCTAATTAATTTCAACTTTACGCGTCTTCATATATTTCTTCTACTGGGTTGGACATTTTATGGTTGTGATATCAAGACGATGCTGTTTTAATTTGATGTTCTTGAGATTTGTTCCTTGTTTTCTTTTAAAACAAATATGTTCGACTGCACAATACACTGATTTTTCCCAACTCCATACATTAACAATTAAAAAACAAAAACTAGATACTGTTACTTTTCTATCTATTAAACTTAGATGATACCCAAAGTCAAAGTGATGATTATTGATTATCCATGAAGATATTTTATCATTTACTCTCACCAGTTACTTCACATATAAATACATTTGTTAATTCACTCATTTATTTAGTTAAAGTTTAGGGCTAAGAAGTTTAGTTAAAGTATCTTTACCCTTATACTATCTCTCCTTCCTTCTTCTTCTTTAAAGATTGCGCATGCTTTACTAATTCAAATGGCTATATATATATACCACATTTAATAATAACCCTATAGTTAAATTCTTAACGTACGTTTCGTATTTGGAAAGTAGGATTAAATATATCGTTAAATCGACTTAAACTTCTATTAAAATTATACACTGAGTAAAATGTTATGTTTCTTCTTCTTTATTTGTTAGAAGGTCCTGTTATAAAAAATAAGACTAAAAATTTACAAAAAAAAAAATAGAAACTCATTAGGTATTATCAACTTATCAGAAAAATGAAGCATAATATATTACATACACCTAATAACATATGATCATTCATATTTTAGTTATAAAAAAATACTCAATATTTTATCACTAAACACTATTATTTATTATTTTTGTTTTTCACCTTACTTTTGTATGAAATTAAATAATTACATCATTCATATAAAACTATTTTATATATGTTACAAAAATATCCTTATAAATATCACCAATTACTATAAAAATGGTGATCATACACTATAATACAAGTTAGAATTATATAACCCAACTAAAATAAATTCTGACTAAAGTGAACATATTTTATATTGTGATTTATACCAAGTAAAATATGTAAAAAAAAAACAAACTAAAAAGTACGATTCACTAATATGTTAAAATTTTAGTATATTGTATATATATATTAAAAATAAAATTTTTAACATCTAAAAATTTCATATTTATAAATACATTTTATCCAAATAATTAAATATCAGAAATTTTTATAAAAAAATTAGACAAAAGTCAAATATTTCATCTGTTCAATTAAAATTCTGTCAAAAAAATAATCTCACTCTTCATTCTTGCGCAGGTCAAAATCTAGTTCTATATAGTTCTAGATTTTTTTTTATTCTATTCAGAACCTCAAAGTTCTATCTCTTTTCTTTGAAAGCAAAAATCTTATAAGATTTTCACTAAATTCATGGTTAATGATTTGCTATAAAATTGATCTGTTTACGATAACTTTGGATGAAAAAAAGTTTTTTAAAAAAACAACAATATTTTTTCTCATCACCTAAATCAATCAATATGATTAAAACATGATCATTCTTAGTTACTAGGCGAATACCATCTCCTCTTGGTGCGAGTCTGAACTTCCTTTGGGTGGGGAATCGGTCATGCCTCGTGTGTAGCCACACTCAGGTTTCCAACGGGATCTCCTTTTTCCCTTGGTCTGCTTGGAATTTATACTTATCGGTCTTCTACTGTATGTTCTCCTTGACTCGTTAGTGTAGCTTGTTGACAAAGTCGCCCTTTGTCTCTCCATATGTACTAGAATAAATGACTGGGGGCTCAAATCTAAGGGAGTCTTTGGGTCAAAACCATACACAACTTCAAAAAGAGAGTGGTTAGTAGCAGAGTGTTTGGCATGGTTATCAGCAAACTCAATGAAATGTTGATGAGGACAGAAAACCACAATCACCACCCATTTCAACCATGACGCAAGGATGTGAGAACCGGAATTCGTACACGTATTTTAGGAAGGAAATTGATTATCAGATCTTAAAATTTCTGAAAAGAGAAACTCGAGAAAAAAATCGAAAATAGATTTTATTAAGTAAAAAGATTTTCCATACAAAGGAAATAAGCAAAATAAAATGTTTAAATACCTATGTCTCAAAGTACAAAAGAGTTGGAATGCCCTAGTAAGCTATACATCGATATCTATATATACTTGGTAATCTTAAGTCCTAATTCACCAAATCCCAATGTGGGAGCCTGTTTCTTCATATTTTCTACCGACTTTGAGGAATTTTCGAGAGTATTTGAGAAGTCTTCGAGAGTATTTAAGTTGGCTTGGTCCGCGATAATCTTCTTTGTCGGTTTGGCCTAATCTTATCCTTCGACTCCGGTTCGATAATTTCTTCGGTTTAACACTTCGGTTTGATTTAAGTTAACGTCTTATCGTTTTTTCAATAGACAAAACGTTGAATCTTCTCTGTAAAATGACAAGATGTTTATGAAATATCGATAAATTTATCGATAAGTTTCTCGAAATAATCGTTGAAGGCGAAGAAAGAGATGATTGGCTTGGGACAACGACGACATGATCGTCAGCTTGGGTCAAGGAATGACGCATCGGTGATCATCGTGTGATTGGCTCCGGACAAAGATGAAGCGATCACCGGCTCGGGATGTCGACGAGTTCTCTCGAAGATGCAAAGACGTGATTGGCTCGGGTCAAAGCGACGAGATGATCATCGGCTCGGTTTTTCATGTCCTGATTACTCGATGTTTTGTTGTTTCGAGATGTGTTTGCGGTCATTGGCTCGGGTTACAACGTGACGCATTAGCTCGGAGGAGATATCAGATTGATGGGCTATCGGCTCGAGTTACACCAGGATTCGTCGAAAGACGAGGAAGCCCATCGGCTCAGGTAAACGCGATGACGCACAGAGAGGATTGATTGGCTCGGGTAAGGAAGCTCAATGTGCATGCAACTATCGGCCAGAGGCGATGACGGCTTGTGCTGATCGATTGGCTCGGGTATAAGGCGAGCATTGTCGTCCTGTCACGATCAACTTTCCCCTCCGTCGGCCAGGATATACCAACGTTTCATCGGCTCGGACTCACGACCAGGAAACGATGTGCGATGCATCATCGGCCGACCAACCCGGCTCGGATGTGTGGAGTACGCCCGGGTCGGGAGGACAACAATATTTGGGGCACTTTGATGAATGTTGGCTCGGGCAAATGATGCTACCGGCTCAGGCACAAGTTAATGCTAGAAGAGTTATCGACTTTGTTCGGTTTGTAATACGAAAAGTTTAAGGAATCGCGACTTTTATCTATTTCGATAGGAATTACATGGAAATAGAGTTTTTGTATATTTTCCTTAAAAATATCCATAAAATAACTTTATTGTAAACCATTTTCTGAATATCTTATTTTTTTCTTTTTTTACCGAAGATATCTAAATACTAAAACATTTACCAATATTTAGACATTTTACCCGTTAATTCTGAAAATAAAGGTTCTGACCCCAGCAGTAATTTTGGTTAATTACTAATTCAGTTTAGTAAATCAAAATTCTTTTGGTTATGTTCATAATTTACGGTTTATTAGACTTCATTTGTAGTCTTTATACCTAAATTCTAATTCCCATCTATTTATTTTTGTTTTTCTTTTTTTAATAATTTGAATTTTAGACTTTCAACTACTTCGGCCAAAACCCTAAACATACCTCAAATGAACAGTACACATTTATGCGGAAAATCCGCTAATTGGCACTTCAATTATTTGTAGAGGTGGTATTAAGGCCATCTCCATCGGGAGTTTCTTCCCAAGATATTTAAACTAATCAAACAATAAAAAATTCAAAAAATAAGAAAGAGAAATGAAAGGAGGACATACCGTTTGTGCATTGAGAGACTTAGAGAACCTTTGTAGAAATCTTGAAGACACATGTCTTAATTTTATTGATCAATTTGGTTTAAAAAATTAAAAATTAAATACATAACATAATAAAATTAGAAGTATTAATATTTTATGGCTAATATACCCAAAAGAGTATATGCACTGATGGAGATGCTCTAAGGGCATCTCCATCGAGCGTTTCTACATCAGATACTATTATTATTTTAATAATAAAAAGTAAAAAAAGAAGCAAAAGACTGAGAAACGTATGTATAGTTAGAGACGTTAAGAAACGATTTATAGACCCATGAGATGACCTGTCTCATTATTATTGGTACTAACTTTTTTTTTATTAGTTACATAATTTAATTACATATTAAATACTCTACAAGCGTATCTCACCAATGGAGATGGCCTAAGACACTGAACAATTTTGATGTGCAAATTAGCACCCGAAAAATAAAAACTAAGAATATAAATACATGTACTTTTTCTTTTGGCCGAATACAACCTTGACCCAAATCTGTTAGTCAAACCAGACAACTCTGTTAACGGAGATGACTCAGCGGTCATATCGATGTCTTATTGTAACTATTATTGTCTGCGAAATTGAACAGATCCACATGAGAATGAACCTGATGATAACTATTGGCACAAGCAAAGTGATCAATCTTATCATTACAACCAGTACAACATATTCTTCTGGAATCGAGTACACAGAATAGACAAGAGCATTTACGTAGTCAAGACTACCGTAGCCGGACAAAACATATAGAAGGTTTTTGATTTGGACGCAGTATCCATCAAGTCGAGGAACTGAAGCTGAAGACATTAGCTCCCATTGTAATTCCGGTGCCGGCAAATAGGCAAATGTTGCCGATATCAATCAGGCATGATCTTTTGAATCAGAGAGAGAGAGAGAGAGAGAGAGAGAGAGAGAGAGAGAGAGAGAGAGAGAGAGAATCATAGTTTAGAGATTTAGAGAAGACAGACAGAGAAAAGCTGCAACGAATCCAATACCAAGAACACTGGTGAGATAAAATACGTGCATGGGTCTCCTCGAAGATTGGTGGTGGTTATGATGTTGATGATGATGATGGTTTATTTGCTATTCGTGTATTTGTAGAGCATTTCAGTTCCCATCACAAGGAAATAGATAGACCGAAAGCAACACGATGGTAACAAAAAAAAAAGAAAGAGAGAGAAAGCTTTCGAGTTTTTGATTTTCTTCTCACATCGGTGTCGAATTTCACAGACAATTCAAAAAGATCGATTAAGCAATTCTACACAGCCGTTGCATACTCATCAAGAAGATGACTATTTAATTACCCTATTTTATTTTGTTACTTTTCAGTTGTCATTGAGACAAACAGTGTCGTTTTTTTCATACAGTTACAATAGGCACATTAGTATGGTTGCTGAGTCATCACCGTTAACGGATTTGGGTCAAAGTTGTATTCGGCCAAAAAAAAGAAAAGTTCATGTATTGATATTCTTATTTTTTACTGTTCGGGTACTCATTTCACGTCAAAATTGTTCAGTGTCTTAATAGCACTTCTACATATAGTCGAGGCACCAATTAGCCTTCGAATTTAGTCTCCGTCCTTGTACAGACTTTATCCAAAGCGTAACAAACATAAACCCTAAATCAAAATTTTAAATTAAAATTCGTATCATTTGATATATTCAAAATTTTACATTTTAAATAACAAAGATATGAAGCATACATCGTTTACCGACCATAAAATTTGATTTATAGAAAAAGTTGTGTTTACTATAACTAATATCTATACCCTAAAGATTAGTATCCATCAAAACCTTAAATACAAACACTTTTTATGGTTATGCATGTATTGGCTTTTAATATAATCTACTTTTGTTAGTTTAAATTAACTAAATTCTAAAAAATTCTATTTTATATAATATAAATGAATATGTATGTATTTTTGTAATGATACACTTTTTTTATCAAATTAAATTTTATAATTTTGCAATTAAAACTATAGATTTAACTACAAAGTATACTTTCTTAGACATCTGTTTAGTAGACTTATTTAGGCGTTTACCTAGTAAATGTCAAAAGTAGTCTACCTAACAAAACCCCTAATCAAATATTTCTAACTTAATCAACATTTGTTGGTTTAGATTGAAACATTTATATAAAAATTTATTTTATACTGATGCAAATTGTCTATATGGTTTTTATTTATACAATTTTAATCTAATTATTATTATAATTTTTTTATTTAAATTTAAGATGTTAAGATTGAGTAGATTTGTATATAAATCTTCAAAGTATACTTCATTCGAAGTCAATTGGGAAGACTTTCGTTCGGAAACTTCTCCTGGTTATATATATTATTTTTTTTTTTGTTTGGTCGTAAAGTAATCAATTATAATTATTGGATCCTTAATTGTCATTTTTGTCAAATGTCAAAGGGATATATTTTTTCATTTAAAAACAAATAATTTGTTAAAATATGCAATTCCCCCTAGAATGACCCCATTAATTATAAACACAATTAATAAGATCATTGTGACATGATATCTTCCTTAAAAGACAAAAAAACAAAAACGTAAGATTATTTTTAATTTTATCTATAATATATTTTTGTTGAAAAGATTGTTTTAATATATTATAAGATTATATTTTATAGTTTTGATAATTATTTGGACTTATTAATGCATATTTTGTTATTATATAACCCATTTCATTTTTATATTTCCCTTATTTCTACATTTTTACTCCATTCATTTCAAAATTTTGAATATTTTTTTTTGAAACCTTTCGATTTTTCTCTGTGTCTAGAGATAATCACAGTTCCCAAACTATTTTTGTTTACAAATTTTGATCACACACAGGTTTCTAATTATTAGATTTGGGTTGACTATCAATCCACCTAGGTTTTGTTAAATGTGGAGAAAGTTACCTAAATAAAGAAAAAAAAAAAAGCTAACAAACACATAAATTCTTATCTTTTTCCTTTACGAGCTTCCCTTGTATATATAAACCTCGTCTTGTCTACCTCAAAACAAATCAAACTATAAGAATACAATAATCACCTAAACAATAAGCAATTCAAAGAAAATAATCATAGCAATAATGGGGCAATCTCTTCTTCTCTCCATCTTAATACTACTACTATCATCATCATTTGCATCCATCCACGCCCGCAATAAATCACAGCCGGCAACGTCTCCCTCACCGGTAGCAGCTCCAGCGCCAGGACCGTCAACTTCTGATTGCTCGACCATTATATATGACATGATGGATTGTCTCTCGTACCTTACCCCGGGATCAAATGATACTAAGCCTACGAAAGCGTGTTGTGGAGGAATCCTATCTGTTCTACAATATAACCCAAAGTGTGTTTGCGTCGGCTTAGCGAGTAGCAAAGACATGGGCATTGCATTGAATAATACTAGAGCTCTTGCAATACCTACGACTTGCAAGCTTCCCATTGCTGCTCCTCATTGTGGTGAGTAATTTCAATATTTTTTTTTGTCTCGTTTCTATTTTTTTTTGCGCCTAGTATTTCCATTGTTTCGAAGTTAAATTGTTTTCTTGTTGGTGTAGCGATGTTGCACGGGTCACCACCGGGTGCATCTACTCCTGGTATGTTTCCGGGTACGTGTTAAATTATTTTGCCGTTTTTAATTTAATATAATCGATTATATTTCATAATTATCATGGAAGGCTGTTATGCCTTTTTATTCTTTTTCTTTGTGTTTTTCCTTACGGATTAATTGAAAATGTACTAAAACTAGTGTGATCTCTTACGTTTTAGTTTTTTTTTGGGTAAATTTACGATTTTTTCGGGTAAATCAAATAGATGTTATATTTCATTGACGATCACTAGAATATTATAATACTAAATTACTGGTATCGCATTTGCAATAACTAAAACGTAAACGACACTTTTATGTGTTATACTTTCTTTCTTTCCTTTTCCTCCATGATATATATATATTATACACGTAACCAGGAACTGAATATTGGGTATGAAAAACAGAAACGGAATGTTTTGTTTTGTTTTTTTTTTTCTTTTATGAATTGATTGTTGAAAAAGCAATTCACATATCAGTCTCGTACTTTAAGTGAGTTTCGTTTTGTTAGTTTAAACTTTTCGTTTTTTTTTTTTCAGCAAATGCAATCAATCTATTCATCTTCTATGAGAATTCCGATATGCCATAGTTTTCGATTTGTTAATTACATTGCATTTGTATAAAGTAGTTTAGTCTTACATTTATTTAAAGATTTGAATTTTTGAAAATCTACCTTCTTTCAACTTTTTGTTTGTTTATAGCATATTGTATGTTATTCACCCAAAAAATATCATATTGTATGTTAATGAATGAATGATAATATGGATGCAGGTTCTCTATCGGCTGGAACTCCTATGACTTCGCCATCTTCGGCTGAGTCACCGACATCTTCACCAGCTTTGGCTGACTCGCCGGGCATGACTGCACCGTCTCCCTCAAGTTCTGGCACCAACCACCTCTCAGTTTCAACACTCACCCTAATCGCCGTTATAGTTTCTTCTATGAGTTACATTTCAGCTTTTTCTAATTAACTACAAAGTTACACGTTTTCATATATATCTTTCTTCTACTGAGTTGGACATTTTATGGTTGTGATTTTAAGACCGATCCTCTTTTAAATTTGATGTTCTTGAGATTTGTTTCTTGTTTTCTCTAAAACAAAATCTATTTAATTTGTTCGGATACAGAATGCACTGATTTTTCCCAACTCCATGCACTAACAATTAAAACGAAAAAAAAAAGATACTGTCACTGTTCTATCTATAAAACTTGGACAATACCCAAAATCAAGTTATGATTATTGAGTATCCATGTTGATATTTATCATTAACGTTTTCGGCCAGTTACTTCACATATGCATAAATTTGTCTCATTCACTCATTATCGATTTTTTCATCACCACCTCCACCTCTTCCTTGTTCAATCAAGTTTCGTTTAAAAAATTCAAATATGAAAGCTTTGTTTTAATACCTCTAATCAAACTCTAAAGTCATTTGATTGTTCCCAATCAAAAAACATAAAAAGATCAACTTTTCTAAACAAAACAATCAAACTCTATAATCAAATTCTCTCATCAAACTATCTAAACCATTTATGTGCAACTCCAATCAACAACAAAATTCGAACTCTCAATACAAAAACTCTAATTCAACATGATAGACAACAGATAATAAAACAATGCTTACCATGCAAATCCTGCAATCGGCCGGATTTGCTGGCCAACTACTTGAACTTTCCTCTTTCCATCGAAGAAGAAACCCAAAATCCGATATCAGAAAGAAAAAGGAGAAGATAGAGTTTTGATTCCTTATGGAAAGAATATTAATCGAATCGAATCGAATTGGTGGAGGAAGAATTTTTCAACGGACTTCAACTCTGAGAGATGGAACAAATCGAAGGAGAAGAGAGAGAGAAGAGTAGAGAGAAAAGATATGTTTTTTTTTTCTTATCAAAAAAGTATGGTCTCGACAGGTGTTGTCGAAGAGGCGTTTCTTCAAAACATTCACGAAAACATATTTCTACTTTTTAAACATTTTTTATTTTTTTAATCCATAAAACTTTGTTTAAGAAACTTATTTTTGTTGCAATAATCATGTTCTAAGGTGACAATATCAAAAGTTTAGTGAAAGTATCCTATTCTTTTCCTCTTTATATATTTTTCTTCTCCTTCAAAGATTAAGCATACACATCAATTTATTAACTAATTCAAATAGCTATATATATACCATATTTAATAATAACCCTATAGTTTAATTCTTAAGGCTTTATCGGCACAATCGTCTCTATTCAGGAAATTATGATTAAATATATCATAAAATCAATTAAAATTTATATTATAAACTAGATGAGTACCTGCGCTACACGCGGATTTATTTTGATTTGTTTTTTTTTTTCATTTTTTTTGTAAAAGGCTGATTTGAAATTATTACTCTTTAATTGTGTTGTATTTTATGTTTTAAATTTTTATTTTTAGGATTTTTAATGATTCGAAGTGATTTAAATTTTGTTGTTATTGTTGTTTAATTTGTTATCAATTTTGTCTTTATTATAAGGTATAATTTGTTTTTCTATTTTTTATATAAGAAAACATGTTGGATATGATGTTTAGAATGTTTGTTGATAATTTTAATAGTTGGCTTTTCTTTTTTCTAATTCTGAGGGAAATAATTTTGGTTTTAAGTAAAGTATTTTTTATTTTTTTGGTGTTGTGAATTTTGTGTTTCACAGTTGTTTAAATTTTGTTTTTTTAACATAAAATATCCTTGTCTTCAAACAAGTCTATTTCATATTTTACTTTATTATTTGTTATTATTTGTTTGTAAAATCTATTATTAGTTGTCCTTCCCTCTATCTCTATTTCTTACTTTTGTTTTCTACAAATTAAGATTTAATTGATCGTGTTTTTCCTATATACTGATGTACTGTGGGTTAACTTTTTGTATGGCCATTAATTGAATTTAGATTTAGTCAAATATAACCTTTGAGTAACTATTTGGTTGCGAAGTAATGGTTTAATCGTTAATTTTTTTTTTTTATGGTGAATTAGAGGTTTAAATGTCTAATCGTTAATTAATTAATTTGTAGTGGGTTAGTCATTGTTAAAATATATTGTGAAATTTATACAATCATGTGGGTAATCAAAAAAATGTTCACATTGGAGAATTACTCCATTACACTGTAACAGCTTGCGAGTCCATATTTATCGCATAGTAAAGCATATTTAGGAGATGAATGGGAAAATGAAAAGAGAAGTTGGAATAGTCGGGTTCTACTATTTGAGTTTCTGTGTTGCAATTTTGTAGAAAGACAGAAACAGAATCATGTCGACGTGCTCAAGATCAATGACCCGAGACAAATTATTGATCATGTTTAGCAAGAAATCCCCTTGCTTGATTGTTGCCTGGTTAAGTGATTTTGCATTTGGACAGTTACTCTCCAAAACACCTGCACTCTTGTATATCTTCAAGTGAAGCTTCCCAGCAGCAATGAAGCGTGACACTCCTTGGATTTAAAAATTAACATTTCAAGTCAGGTTCTAACTTTGTATGACCATGTTATTTCATCACTTCTATAGAACGGGTTACCTAAAAAATACTGAAGAATGTAACTGAGTGTTTGTTAGTGTGCTTACTGGTCAATGAAACCAACCGAAACAGCTAAGGCCTTTCCCATCGCATCAACCGTGACGCTCTTGTAAGATTCCAACCACTGAGAGTACACCACCGTTCACTTCCCTCATTTTATCTACACTCCCATTCTACCTGTGAATATACATCAATAATGAAGCTATTATACACTATCATTATCACCCATATTCACATATTGTGTATGCAAACTAAATGTAATATATAAAAAATTAGAACAGCGAACAAAGAATTTTAAACGACAGTATATGAAAGTTTCTAGAGTTGCCGACAGAGCAATACAAACCATTCCATTAGGTAGAGTTCCTGGTTCTGATGCTCCATGTATAATCTCAAGCAGCTGAAATGTTTTGGAACCCGGTGCAGCACAAACTGACAAAAATAGAAGATAAGTGATGAGTAACCAGTACTGGATATTTCTTCCTTTCCCAAGACGGATGCTTCTTTGAACCCTTTGAAGACTTTTAGCCTAGGTCTCAAAAACAATGTCAAATGAAAATTCACTCACTGTCAAGTAAAAAATGATGTGGATGTACGTTGGAAGAGAGGAGCTACCTGAATGATATAATTGAACCGAACAGAGTTATCATGTCAGTAACGACTGACGGGGAAAACAACGTTAATGCCAGAAGGTAGTAAGCTATCTTACTCATGTTTCCCACTTCATTTTCTAATTTCTGAAATTCATGAAACCTAGAAAACCCCAATGAAAAACACATCAGGTGTAAAATAGCTAACACACAATCTCTTTAACCATACACAATATATACGAGAGTAACAAGAAACATTCAATTGTACCTCTCAAATTAGAATGACAAGCGAGATTCTTCTATGGCTTAAAGGCCTCCAATTCCCCACCTTCTATGGCCTAATAGGAAAAAACAAAAAAAAAACAAATGATGATAACAGATAGATTTTCGAGTATAATAAGAAGATGTTATGTAAGTACTAATTACAAACATTGTATTTTTACGTCAGTCTGAAGAGATTTCACAAAGTCATTCTCCAAGATCGATATAATAACATCGCAAAATTGGCTATTGCAAATCATAAGAGTAGTAAAAGGCAGCAAATAGTCAGTAATTTCAATCTTTAACATATCCCAAATTTGATTACTTTTTTACACTAAAAAAAACAACCTTGAACACTAAACGTCATTGAGACAATAAACAATATGACATAAAAAAGAGACATAAAGGGAAAAAAAGGTTTACATGGAGTTAACCCTAAATGCAGCAGGCAAAGGCTTACGAAGAATCTCCATGAACATATCCCACTCTTCTGCTTTCACTATCCCTTGTTCCTGCACATAAGTGTTAAGAATCACATTATCAATTAATCAGATCCAATAATCAAAGGAAAAGACATTAAAATCAAAATCATAAACCTTCGATAGAAACAGACATTAAACTGTCTCGATTCGATACAGAAGCACTATTATGTTACCTTGTAATATTCCTAGAAGTTAGGGTTATATGTCAGAATAGGTTTCTAATTTGGTCTTTCCGTGACGACGTTTTCGGAAGCATCGAAGGTAGCATTGGGTTTGAAGAGGAAAGGAATTTGGCTGGGATTTGTATATGAACGACAATGAAGACGGCAAAGCGACGCCATGAGCAGGAAAATGAGGACTTTAATCTCTACAGCCCCTTCGTACAAGGAGAAGAAGCTGAAGACCCTTCCAAAATCTGAAGACCCCTCTCTCAAAAGAAATAGCATGTTTGCCNCAAAAAAAAAAAAAAAAAAAAAAAGGGGAAAATTTGTTACACGGACGAAGGTGACACACACATTGAAGAAGTTAGTTGGGTTTGGTGAAAGAAAAATTTAATTTTAAACCAACCGAATTTAATTCAATCAACCAAACCAAACAAAATTGAATTCAACCCAAAACTGTCTCAAAAAAAAAAGTTGTGCGTCGTCTTCTTCCTCTTGCGTCCGCCATTGATGAAAAAAAAAGCTCGAAACTGAAGGTTAGAGCTTTCGTTTTTTGTGGTATTTTGGTTTCATGACCCAATTTTGAAGTTTATGTAATATGTAAAGTACGTAATACACAATTTCTTCTGAATTAGGTAAATTCGTAGTAATGAAAAATATGACTTTTTTTTGCTCATAATTAAAACTAATGGGTTAAATGTATTATGACATAATGTTGGTAGTTTTAGAGGATACATTGGTTTAATCAGCAGAAATCATACTTAAAGTTGGATAAAACTTTGTAGGTATTTCAATATAAATGTAAAAATTTAATTGTTTTGTTGTCACTAGAGTCACAGTGCTTATTGGGCAATGCTAATAGAAAGTAAAATGGTTAACTAAATGGGTTATCTTGGTTAAGTGAGCAATGAATCGGCATAAATTGATAAATAACCAAACTTTCTGGGTACTACTAAGCCTAATAGTATTACTATGATATACGTGTATAACTAGGACTAATGGGGACAACTATCATATATTGGTACTACAAGGACAACTAGAAAACTACTACAATTATATACTTATGATTGTTTTTGATTTTTTCAGGGGGCAATGATTACAAGTGGTTGCACAGTCATATGTTTTGACTATGGAGGATTCTATTTAAAGGACGGTGATAACATTATATGAAAGTCAGGAGAAGAGCAAATTCACACTTTAGTGATGAGGAAATCTGTGGAGGATGTCACTTATGTTGTATTAGTGGAGGGAATTTGCAGAAAGGTTTCCATAGATGCAGCTACATCTCAGCTGAAATTGAGTTACTA